>OMLB01054817.1:9960-42197 GCA_900302555.1 Myripristis jacobus
CAAAATTGTTCTAAACCTTTAAGTATGACATCATGACACATTAAATTATGTATCGTGTGTTCATGAGGACCTGAAATGTGCATCTTCTGTTTTCACATTGGTACGTGGGTCATTTTTTCTTTGAAACCTCAGTAACCGGATGTGGTGTGCACACGGTGTGTAAGGACTCTGGTGGGGAATTCGCCTGCTGCACAAGTTATTGTACAAAAGGTCAGGGAGCGTTCATTTCGAGGGTGAGTACCTCTGTTCTGAGCGAGCTTCAGCATCTTGAACTGGGCGACTTGCTGGTGAAATTGTGCAAGGCGTGGGCTGTGGTAGCTCTGCTTATCAAAGGATGCGGGGGACCGGCATGGAGAGGAGCTCAGTGACGTGGACAGACAGGAAGATGAAGCCCCAGGTGTGTTTGCTGGGGTGGACTCATCAGCATTACATCTCCTGTTGGTGCTGTTCGTGGGAGGCGACGTGGATGATTCGGAGTTTCTCGGTGAAGTGGCAGCAGGAATGGAAACGTAGTCCTGCCGTAAACCTGGAGGACACGAAACAAAGTCGTCTCTATTCAACATGGATCCAATGTGCACTGTGAACTTGTGCATTTACAAAGTTCAAATCCTGGAAAAGGACTTGTCAGTACTCACTGTCTTCCTGTATACGGGCCATGATGTGGACATCTGTCAGGTCCTGCAGTCTGTAGCCCAGGGTTATGGAGTCATCTGAGACATCTGGCTCGTTGTAATCTGTGCAGGTTATTAAAAGATAATAATAAGGTACTGCCGGTGCTACTAAGAAGGCAGTTCTCTGGATTTATGAGAAGCCCGTCTCTGTGAAAACAGGAATTGACCCTACTGATGAGGTATCTTTAGATGTTTACTCTGGGTCTTGTCTGCAGGACTGATTTGAAATTCAAAGGCAATATCTGATATAACTCAGTGTGACCGTCATCATCATCATCATACCTAATCTGGCAAAGGTTTTGCGTGTTGTACAAGGTGATCTTTGGTCACCAGAGGAGTCCACAAAGGTGTGACCCGTCTCAGGGAAAACCAGAGGATGTGTATAGGAGCGGCTGCTGAGGAATGTCCTGGATCCTGAAATACAGAGAATCGAAAGGGGCAGTAAACTATCACCAGTTTTGACAGAGATAATCATAAAACATTAGCATCAACGGGACGTCGTGTCAATACTGAGTGCTTACTTTGACCCAGCGCATTTCTCAAAGCACGACATGCCACCTCCATCTCAGGACTGGGGTTATCCAGGACTTGCCTGCACCACTTGAGGGCAGACCCATCACTTTTGTCCACAAACAGCTGTGTTTTGGGGGATTCATATAACCTGTGAAGAAAGGAACGTGCAAATCTGTGCAGCACACCAACACAGATTACCTGTTCAAAAGAATTTGCAGGTCAGAAACCTCCAACCTCCAGCCAGAAACCTGAGAAAGTGGAAGATGACTTGCAGAAAACCTCTGTGACAGAATCAGCCACTCTGATACCTTTGTTTTTTTACATTTTGAATTGAACAACAGATTCAAATATTTAAAAAAAGACCTGATGAAACAGAAGTCAGGCCGTGCTTTTCAACAGCCAGTCTCAGTGATTTTTTTAATGGCACCTACCAGGTCTCTTCGTCCTGCACATCATCCTCTACATCGAGAAGCTCCACCAAGTCCAAAGCAGACTGCTCCTCTCTTGGCTCGTTGTCCCAAAGCTCTTGTTGGCAATTAGTGCCGTATGTCCCATCTATGTCACACCACGGCATGGGTGAATCGCAATCAAAACTGAGATGATCTAGTCTTATTCTGGTACTGGAGGCAAAGGACAGGTTATCCCCACAGTACAATCCCGCTGGTTCAGTGTCCATCCAGCGGCTGCGGTATGAATTTGAATTGCCCAGTTGCCTGTAAAAAGTTTTTGGGCTCTTTGCTGAACAGAAGATTGTGGACTGGCGCCTCAAACCGGTCCACAACGAAGACTGGTTGCAAATATTCCTGCTCGCCTCAGACTTCACTTGGTCTTTCCATTCTCTGAACTAAATCTTTTAACTTACTTACTTCTTCAAGCTCATGTCCAGCTGTTTTACTGCAGCTCGGGCAGACGTCACCACAGTGAGGATGTTTAGCTGTTAATAAACCATAAACTGTCACAACTGGGCAAAAACATTGAGTATACTTTAAAAAAAAAAAAGAAAAAGTTCCAGCTACAGCAATTCTGCAATGCAATTTCGATTAACAATATAGCTTCGTTATACAATCTATTGACCCACATTTGTTGAGTGGGGCTGCTCAAGTCACTCAACAGATTGGATGGCTTTAAAGTAGCATCAGGAGCTTATGTGGATTAAAGAGTCTGCAAGCAGGACACTTACAGTCCAGGTAAGTGGTCAGTTTTGTCAAGATGGATTCATTCAGTTGCTGACATTTATTTTTTTTCAGTGTGCTCATTTGGTTACAGGACTGGTCTCAGACAGTCAACCGTCTGTCTGGGACCTTGCGACTCTCTGCCCTCGCAGCACCGAAGAATTTCTCTGTTTACAGTGGGTAATTTCTTTGTGCTGACAGATAGGATGTGATGTCCCCTCCTCATGAGATACTCTCAGTCTGCGCTGCGACTGCACTGACAGAATATACCATGTTTCACTTTCATATTTCAAGCTGCTGCTGAATGTTTACCGTCGACATTTCCAAACGGCCTCTGCAGCATATATCTGACACGTGCGTCACATCTGAGGGAGCGGCCTCTTCTGCTGAGAGGTGTGGTCACATACACATTTTGACACATCTTAAATTTCTCTTTATGAGGGTTTTCCGGGTGAGGCTCTGCCACACTCGGATATTACCAAGTGTACTTTTTATATGCCTTTATCCTGCGTGCCCCAGCTTGATTTGATAAAGCATTTCTGTAATAAAGGTAAATTCATTTTGTATCCCTGTGTTCTGTGTTTGTTGAATACACTTTCATCACCATTTCTACCAAGTTACAGAAAATTGATTTTATGGCAGCTGGGTTATTCAGAGAGCCTCTACATTGGCAAACTAGTTAAAGCATGAGGACCAGAGGAGAGACATTCAACAGTTTATTGTGTTTCTGAAGGATTTCCACTTTTCCACTTCAACAGCTGACTGTTACAGATGATTGAATGGTTTAAAGACAAATAAAAAATAATAATCAGTAAACATGAGTGCTCTTAATAAATCTTAGCCAAGGCAAAGAACTCATTCACCTCTAAACAAAGCTACGGCTATAACAAATATCATTAACTTACTCAAATAATGCACCCAATACATGCACAGTCAATTACAGGAGAGCAATGTGACATGCAGATCAACAGGCTGCAGCAAACACAGGGCGAGAGAGCAGGGCCTGATCCAAGCTTCTTATTAGCTCGGGTGCAGCCTGATATGTTGAGGCTGCATCCCGCCTCCACCAAGACTGGGCAGGAAGGACGGATCTTCGTGTGTTGTTGCATGCGTTGGTGCCATTCACACAGCTACCAATTTGAGATTATGCATGCTTTCAAATAAACGGCGATCAGTGCACAACAACAGAATGCAGAGACAACTCAAGCTGAATAATGTACATTTTATTAAGAGTGAAAATCCACATGCCAGAGCAGGGAGAGATCACTTGAAAACCCCTGATGGGGAACCATGAAGGCAAGGCAGGTTTATTTGTACAGCACCATTCATATGCATAAAGAAGCAGAACTAACAGGTGGATGCTGTCGTTTTGGCGAGGCGAGAGATGCAGAAGCAGAAGCAGCAGCAAGGCGAGCAGCAGCAGAGATCAAAACAAGTCTGACAGCACAGAATCGAGTGCCAAATTTGGCAACGGCGACATGCAAGCTCAGCTGACGCAGTGCTGCATGACCACTGACGATGAATGTCTGAGCCGGTTCTACAGGCTTGGCTTCATTAGTGGCACAGTGCACTTTACCATAATAAGGGCCTGCAGTTCCTGCAGTCAGGAGGAAGTACACGTGGCGGATGGTATTGTGCTGATTTCCATTCATTTCCTCCTTTGAGACAAGTGACCTGAGTTGAGCTGTGCTGGGCTGAGAGTCGGCTCCCACAGGTGTTATAAAGGCACGTTGTTGAAGAGATAGGACACAGATTCTCTGTTGTGTGTTCGGCGAATGGCTTCCGCTAGGACTATGGCAATGTCGATAATCTAGAGGGATTAATTCAACAAATAGTAACCCGGAACATGAAATTCTTCATACTGGGTCTCAAAACAATTTTTGGGGTGTTAACATGCATTTAGTGGCTGCTCATCTGAATGAGACATGTTAGTATATCTGAACAAGTTGTACTAACCTGTATTTTCAAGCACTGTTTGATGTTGTCCTCCTGAGGGATGGTGTTTGTCACAGCCACGGCTTCAAAACGCGAACTGTCAATGCAGGAAATAGCGGGACCCGAGAAAATCCCATGGGTGATGATGGCGTAGATTTTTGCAGCACCAGCAGATATAAGCCTGAATACATAAAGACAAACAAACAAACAACAAAACAATGAGGGCTTAATCAAAAATGTCTTTTCCTCCTCGACAGAAGCGGTCATAATGTTAGAATATACAGCCTGTAGGATACTAGCAGTGAAGTTTTAGTTTTGTATCTCTCACCGTTGATGCTCATGAAAAGTCAGAACCCACACAGGCGTTTGCCACAGTCACAACATACTACTGCCCCTTCTACTGCAAGTTTGCCTTACCTCCTGTAAGCTACAGGCTTTAAGGAGACAAAATCCACTGAAAACAGGTCACACACTGCTGCCTCCACTAACATAGCCCATTGGTATTTTTTGTCTATATGACTTTATCACGCTGCTATTTATCATGTTTAATGGAGGCAATTGTAACTTTTTCCATTACTGTGTGTATGTGTGTGTGTTTGTGTTTGTGCGTGTGGGTGTGTGTGCGTGCACGTGGTTCCATGGTGTAATGGTTATCACTCTGGACTCTGAATACAGCAATCAGAGTTGAAATCTCAGTGGAACCTGCTTTTCAGCACCAGTTTAACACAAACTTTATTACCCAGTTTCCCCTCGGGAATCAATAAAATGTCTCTGATTCTGATTCTGTTATATAATGATGGCAGCAGTGAAGAGCTGAATAGAAACTAAAAGTGGAATGGGAGACAAATATATGCAATCATCTCTTTACATGTCAAGTCATGATAACATTTCGGTCAATGCGGGCTTGCTCGGATTTGAAATTTGCCACAAAAGAGAGCCACACTGACTGTTCTGCTGCGTGGCAGATTGTGCCACAAGTGTCCGCCATGTCGTCGACGAGGATGGCGACTCTGTCTTTTACATCACCGACCAGAAGCATGCGGTCCGCTTTGTTGGCCTTCTTCCTCTCTTTGTGGATGAGAGCAAAGTCCACATTCAGCTTGTCCGCTATGGAGGTGACTCTGCAGATTTCACAAAAATCCCAATATTATATATCTCAAAACTAACTAATTTAAACATGCACATGATAAGGTTTCATCATCCTTTCACCACCACAGTAACAAACATTAGAGCCCACCCTCTGACCACTGACAGTTTATCTGGTCTTTACCTCTTTGCTCCTCCAGCATCAGGAGACACGACGATGCAATTCTTCCAGTCACTGATGTTCTCTTTTATCCATTTCAGAATGACCGGCTCTGCATAGAGATTGTCCACAGGAATATCAAAAAAACCCTGCAGACAGAACAAGTTAGGAAAATCATTGCATCAAATTAAATGCAAAAGTTCATGTAAATTGCATTTTTTTTTCCAAACTAGTGGGGAACACTAGTTTGATTGCTGATGCCTACTGTACAAAGTAAAGACATTTACAACTGCACAAAAGCTTTTAAAATGCATTTGAGACTATTTTTGCTGCTGCACTGTTTGTATTGTTTAACAAGTCACAGTGCACACTCAGCTACTGCAAAGCTGTAATGACACCCTGATTGCATTTCTGCATAATTACATCATTCTTCATCGTATTGGTTTCTTAAAATATCAGAGATTGCTGATGAATATTCCATGAGATTTTAAATTTGAGTTGCTTTACTGGTTGGTTTTCTCAATTAAAACAAGGGATACTGACAGCAGCACACTTGCAAGGTATCCCACACGTATCCCACTCATTTTCTCCCCTCTGAAATGCTCACTTGTATCTGAGAAGCATGAAGGTCCATGGTGATGATGTGATCGGCTCCGGAGACGGACAACATGTTGGCCACAAGCTTTGCCGTGATGGAGGCGCGACTCTGCAGAACGATGTGCATTCAGTGAGCAAATGAGATGATTTTTGGTTTAGTCATGCTGGTTTGTATTGAAGTAAACAGTGGAACTTATAGCCTAAAAATGTATTTACAACATGTGTGACCAAAATAATTATTTAGAAAATCGCAGACATCTTTGGCAACCCTGAGACTGTTACATGTTGGAGGGGTAACTCAATGGCAACCTGTGAATCATGGATATGCATTTTTACCTTTTCAGTATCAGCAGCTAACTCATGCAATTTCAGACTGACAAAGTTTTTAAGTCCAGTAAAATCAAACATTCTCCCATTGGGCCTTTAAGTCCATTATTGATGAACCATTTGGACATCTCTGGTTTTTGCTATTCAGTTCCTAATTACTATTATTTGTAATTTAAGTATTTGAAAGAACTGCTGAGTGTTACGTGTCTTAAAATTGCAAAATAATCTCTAATCTTCTCTGAGTATATAGCGTTTACAGTCTAGCGTCTACAGATGTGTGCCTCTACCCCAAAGCTCATCTCAATTCTTGAGCTACTTCAGTTTTGATCTAAATCTTAAAACTAACTGAATATGATGACATACACTATATATTCAGGATGAAGCCAGGAAACTGTATGATTTTAAGTGTGTTGGCTACTGAAATGAATGCATGAAAGTTTTCCTCACCCCCAACTTGTCCTTCTTGTCTTGCCTTGCGTACGGGAAACACGGGATGACGGCCGTCACTCGTGAGGCGGAGGCGATCTTACAGGCATCGACCATGATGAGCAGCTCCATCAAGTTGTCGTTGATCTCGCCGCAGCCACTCTGGACGATGTAGACATCTTCTCCTCGGACGCTCTCACCAAACTCCACACTGCAAGGGCAGGTAATGTAGCAGCAGCAAGCAAACACCTCCTGGCCTGCTACATTTTACACACTCTCAGAGCCTTTTTGGAAGGACTAGGCGACTGTATGTCAGATATTTCTGACAGTTTGTGAGACAACACCCACAATAAAGACTTAATCCCATGAACAAAATAATCCATATTCCCTGGTTTCTTGGTCAATTGATGATCAAATCACAATCTGTGATTTCTGCGTCCTGGGAAATAGCCCCACAGTATACTCTTGCATTGTGCAACCAGTTAAAAAAGCACTAGAGAGCAAATATGTTATGTTAATACCTTTCTTTGTTGCTCTTGTGGGCTGAGTATGCCTCATTGTCAGTATATCATATTGTCTTAGAATTCAATGTAATGTGAAGGAAGCTTATGAGTGTGCAGCAACCTATTTGCATGCATTAAAACATACAAAATGCATTTAAAATGTTAATGTGAAATCTATACAAAGTAATATATTCAGCTAAAATGCACACAAACATGTGTGAAGCTTTAGACTCCACTCAATATAGATTAGGCTGGACCTGCCTGCTGACCCCCCACCTCCCTTTGCTTTAGCTGCTCCACTGTCAACCAGAGACAAACAAGCTTCTCCAGTTCTCCTAAAATTTGTCCCATATCCTACCTGTCCTCCCAAACCTGCAGAACTTCATTTTAAATTCTAGCAGTGGAGATCCAAGAGGTCTCCAAAGACACCGCACAGGCCCTGCTGAGTGACCAGGACATGTGTGTGTGTGTAGAATGACGCACATCTAGATATTATCTGATGTTATGAGAGCAGCCATAAAACAAGGCCGTGTCTATGAACATTTCGCAACTGTGAACCTGTTTAAGGGGAAATCAGAGCTAAAGGGATTAAATCGGATTTTCCTTTGACAGGTGCAGTGAATTCATGTATTTTCAGCTCCATTGGCACCAACTCAATAGACTTGCAATAGACCTCTGTGGCTCAAGAGTGGACGGCATGTTGAGTACAGGTTTCTGAGGTAGGCTATCAATGCAATTAAGTGCCCACAGTCCAGCAGATTTCTTTCTATTCTATTCTATTCTATTCTATTCTATTCTATTCTACTGTGTTCTATTTTAATGTCCAACAACTAACGCAGTATTTTGAAGCAGTCTTCTTCGGTACCAGATAAATCTATTTGGAAGATAAATAAAGTGACGGTAAGCTCATTCTTCCTCAGTTTCACTTGTTGAACCGGTTAAGAGAATAATTTGGACATATTTTAGGTAACACAGCAATGATGCTCGAGCACGATCCGGAGGCTGCACGTAAACAACAACAACAACAACAACAACAGTAGTGCTCTGCTGCTGCTACGTAACGGTTACCGTGTCTCCCCGTTGTTGAACTTGGTCGTCACCACCGTCCCCAGCTGCGTCCCCAGGCCGGCCGCGATCCTGCGGGACAGCTCGGGGTGGGAGCTGCCGCTGAACACCTTGATGTTGGCCATTTCAAGCCCTCCAAATCCGAGACAAAGCGTAAACACGAGGAGAGAGGCGTCGTGCCGCTGAGACGTCAAGGATCGTGACTTTCACTTTCTCTTTAGTCGCAGCTGCTCTCCTCTGCCCCTCCTCCTCGTTTATACCCGAGGGATTTCTGGGGGTCAGCTGGGGGGGCAGGCTGTATCATCCCGGGACAAACATTTTATTGGTCCGCCAGAGAGTAAACAACAATCATTTTTGTGGACTGGCTTTTCAAACGGTGGCCAAATGTTTTGAAAACATTATACAACGCTTAAGAATGACAATAATCTGTGCTCATGGAAATCATCAAACCAACCATCATTGACTGTAAGAGGAATCATCTTGTAATTCATCAAACAAAATATTCATTCTCTGGGTCTGCATTAAATGTCCACATGATTTCAGCCCAATTTAAATGTTGTTTATGTTATTTTATAAAGTATGGAGGGAGGTGTTGACGAGTGGCCAGCTGGAATTTCTGCCTAAATGTATTTTATATAGTGAACATAAAGGGAGTGATAGTGATCATCCACACCTGCACAATGTCTTTGCATGCTCTCTCTCTCTTTAAATCTGAAATGTACTGACCAGACACTGGAGACAGAATGTTTATTACTACTTAATAAGCCCTATTTTTTTTTTTTAATCACTGAATAACAATTAGGCCCTCTGACTCACCTTTTGAAAATGAAATACATGAATTTTTCAAGAAAAATTAAACTGGTATTCAGGGTTCTTTGTTTGATAATGTCAGGCAAATCTGGCCCATTCAAACACTCTTTTCCCACAACTTTTGAAAGCGGAGCAGTGAGATTTTATATTTAGTAAAAAATATGGTATCAGGAGTAGCCTTGGCTGTTACTCACTGGGCCACTGTTTTAAGTGAATCATGTTGAAAATATTTATTATCTCTGCCCTCTCAGTGTTGCTCTATATGTCAAACATAGTATTAGAGCTGGGCGATATGTTGACGTTACATATCATGATATAAGACTATATCATCTGGGATTTTGGATGCTATATTATTCTGATTTTGCATATATCACGATGTTCACATAAAGGAATCCGAATCTCAGTAAATGTTGTCTTTTCCTGGTTTTAAAGGCTACATTACAGAAAAGGGATGCAATTTTCTGAACTTATTAGACTGCTCTAACGGTGCTATTTTTTGCCTTTACCTGCTTGGTCAGTATATTCACATGATCAAAAATCTCATTGTTATTTTTTTTTTAAATGAAAGCAATATTTATCCCTAAAATATCACAATATTGATAACATTCTGATATTTAATTTTGTTCTTATGGCCCAGCCCTACATGGTATTTTCAACACAATAACAAACTACAAGCAGAGCTCAGTGAGTTTAAAAGAAAACTTTCACAACACTTCTGGTTTGAGTTGAAAGCTGTCATGCTGAAAAAGACTTGTCCATTTAACGTGCAATCAATGAGCCTGACTGTAATGTGACCATGGTATGAAACACACTGGCCCAGTGTAACACGACTGTTATCAGTGCAGACTTTACATCACGTGAAAATCTCTGTTTCATAGCGAGACACAGGCTACAGAAGTGTCTAACACCGAGGAGCAGGAGGAGGTGAGGGATGTCAACGTGGCTAAATTTAGCTGCGCTGCTGTTGTAATTACGGTAACCTGTGGGAAGAGTGTGGAGCACACACACACACACACACACACACACACACACAGAGAGAGAGAGAGAGAGAGAGAGAGAGAGAGAGAGAGAGAGAGAGTTTTAATAGATTTGTTTTTCTGTTGAATCTTTCTCTTGTCACCATGAAGTTTGACATATTTTACAAGTTTGTAGTATCTTTTTTTTTTAACAGTTGTTGAAAGTTAGTTTCACCTCCATCGTTCACAATACAGTATTGTCGATGGGAGTTTGTTTTTTGGTTGTTTTTTTTTAGCATATTTGAGTCTAAATAAAACATATTTTGGATTGTTGTTTACCATGGCCTTCTCTGTCTGCACAGTAAATTTTGAAATAACCCAACCTTCAGTGGTGAATGTTGAATGAAACATGCTACATGTTACACTTAATCTAGTAACAATGTAACTTCTTAGAGGGCACCTGTGCATCTTACAGTATACATGTGCCAACTGTATATCTCACTATGTACAGTACATTAGATTGCCAAAGGTTTGTAAGCGTAAGTTTGGTTTATTTTATATGTGTGTGTGTGTGTGTGTGTGTGTGTGTGTGTGTGTGTGTGTATATATATATATATATTTCACTATCACAGAAACCCTCCCATCCTCCCCCACATGAGCTGTAGGCACAGTTCAAACTGAATAATAAAGACACGCAAACACGGCGACGCTGTAAAAAGTACACACAAAACACGTAAAACTCAACAAATGACGTACAGCAGAGCAGGTTTAGCACAATGGGCCTGTAAGGTGCGACCTAAGGCGTTTTCCCTGCAGCGTCGTCCTTTCTGTCTCTCTCTCTCTGTCTCTCCCTGTTTGTCTGTCTCTTCTGCACCTGCGCCCTCCCCCCGCAGGTCGACGACACACACCAGTCCGTTTCCTCACCGCCAACACCGCTGAAGCCGGCGTCTGCTTCACATTTACTTCACACCGATCAACTACTAAAAAAAAAAAAAAGACATATACTTCCGAGCGGGCTCCAGTTTGTACGATGTGGGCTGGCGGGCAGCAAAGAAGACAGTGACCCATCTCCGGCGGGGGAAATGCAGTACACGGAGCCCAAAGCGGCACCTGGGAGCTCCGTTTCAAACAATGCGACCACACAGCAGGTGAGAGCTGGAGATTTGTTGTTACCGGTATTCAAGTTATCCAACATGGCCCATTCCTCCGTGTGCTTATGAACCATACCGACCGCGGCGAGGGGTTTAATTTATCCGGTATGCTACAGTGTTACCCTACTTGGCGAGGGAAAGGCAAGTCGCCGAAGTGGTCCAACCTGTCCGTCCACATTGCTCTGCCTGGCCGCGGCTGTTATTCAAGATAAAACTGAGCTGATGTGATTGTCGACAAACTTACCTCCAAAACTACAGAGTCGCTATGAAGTTGGATTGTGTGCATTAACAAGTTAGTGTGCAAGCCGGAGTCTTTTAGTTAGTCCTTGGTTGTCGGTGTCAGACTCGGTGCTGCTGCAGGTCACTGTTCAAATGTTTGTCCGTATCGTCTCATGAAGCTGGAGATGAAACTGGTAACGTGTGATAAATTTATTTTTGGTGCTTCGCAAAAAAAACTACCTCCAGGTTGCACTGACCTCACGGTAGGATGGTGTTTTTATTTCCTGTATTACTGTTGTTAAAAAAAAAAAATGCAATTGTTTTCGCAAACAGAGCTGGCTACACGAGAAAAGCCAGTCCACAAAAATAAATAAATTACATTACATTGCAATTACAATTACAAAAGGAAATGTATTATGTATTTATTCTGTAGTATTCATGTATGATATATCAGGGGGATATGCAAGTAGGATATATAAATTGTAGCTTTTGACGTAGAGGCCTGATGTTTATATTTTTTTTCCTTTGGGTAGTTTAATTTAGGACGTAGATATAAAACTGATTTGTAGCCGTCATTTTCCTGATCGTTTTATTATAACCCAGCTCACTGGCCACTGAATGATGAGTGTTAGTTCCTCTTGACCTTAGAGCTGCTTTAGATACTGTGCATCACCACGTTTATTACAGACACTGTTATTACTTGGTTTATTACATGTCTCTGAGGCAGTCGTTTTCTCAGCACCATGACCTTGTGGAGTTGCCTGAGTCTTGTTTTACTCTCTCTATGCCCAACTTGTTCACATAAACAAGAGACAATGCATTTGCTGTGTTTGCATGTAAACTCTAGTGACACTGGCCGCTTTGAAGACACTGCATTCTGGACATGTGAGATGGTTATTAAATTTCAAGGTGTATTAGTAGTGTGTATTTTCAGTAGCCTTCTATGAAAGCTTGTTTGGTCGCAAAAACAAACAAAAGTGGCCTATTTAGTGGTGACAAAGTCAGCGGTGTTCACTGTTAATGGAGCAGCCCCAGGTGTCCTGATGATGTTGTGAGCTGAGGTCTTGATTTTATAAAGTATGCTTTAGAAGACCATTTCCAGTGTTCACAAATGTAGTCTGGACAGCCCGAGGCCGCTGGACTGCACTGCACACTTAACCTTAACACTTAAGAAGCTTCAGCGCTCTCTTAGTGGTTGCACTGTTTATAGTAATGCAGAGCAGAAGTCTTACTATTTTAACCGGGCTTCCTCCCTGTGACCTCATGTTTGAAACTGGTTTCTTTCTTGTTCAGAGATGAAAGGATGCCTTCAGGAAGGAAGAACAAATTGTACCATGGGTGGTTTTCATCTGCGTAACAAAATCCACAGTTCGTGATGTGCATCCCACTGAGCCGACCCCTAAAATATCACCTTAATCAGATGTCTCAGTCAGCTCACTCTCCAACCTCATCGGTTTATCTACCGCTGCTCTTGACTTAGAAGAAAAGAAAAGCTAACAGATTAAATAACTCAGTCATCTATTTTTCCTGCTATTGAAAAGTATAAAAGGGTTATAATTGATGCATGCAACTCCAGATTAGCACTGATAACAACATAATATCAGCTGGGTTGCAGTGATAACTGCATTAATAATGTGACTGTATTCTTTTCCAGCCTTCGGTACATTCAAATGGGCACATTGTGGCCCACAATGTCTCCAGCCCCACGACTGTCCCACAGCCTCAGCCCGACTCCCGACCCTCGACTCCTGCACCCGCTCCAGAGTCTTATGTCCCAAGGGAGCAGTGGGGCGGGAAGTACGAATTCCTGCTGTCTTGTATTGGATATTGTGTGGGACTAGGGAATGTGTGGCGGTTCCCCTACCTTTGTTACCGCAATGGAGGAGGTAAGCAGCCCGCGCACAGGTTCACAGCCTCTGAAACCTGAGATACTTTGAATACCTAGGCACATTGGTAGGCCTGTCATGATTTTATGATTTGTCCCACCCATATGGAAAGGAGCTATGCTTCACCTTGCCCTCAGGGGTGTGCTGCCCTTCCAAACACGGCCTATTTTACAAACTCAGTGCAAAGCTGTCCATTGCAGCGTTTGGTGGTGTAACCAGCAGCCAAGCTGGATAACAAGTCATTAAGTAATCCTATAAAGAGAGACAGTGTCGTCCTCAGATACACACCCAGGCCTGTGGTCTGCCAGAGAACCCAGTGCTACATACATCCCCATTTGAGCGTTGCACATGTTGAAGCATGAGTTGAGCAGAAAGAAAGTAAACATCCGTCTGGTGGGCAGCCACCCAGATATAGGTGGTGTGAGCGAGTTTAAGACCTGCCTGTACTGGCTGGGTCTACCTGTAGCTGCACTGTGTACAGCAGGGATGATAATGTCTTGGATGTTAATCCTCTTCTTTCCGTGTTCACAGGTGTGTTTCTCATCCCCTACTTCATTATGCTCTTTTTTACGGGGGTCCCTCTCTTCCTGATGGAGCTGAGCCTGGGCCAGTACGGAGCAGCCGGCCCCATCACTGTGTGGAAGTGCTGCCCTCTCCTCAAAGGTCAGGACTGCCTCCATCAAGCTTGTAGTCTAATAATTACAGACCAAAACAGACTAATTGTACTTAAGCAGCACAATATAGAAAGTAGGGATGGAATCATATGTTGTTGTTTTTTTAAGCCAATACCAATATCCAGAAATTTCTCACTGATAACATCCAGTACTGATAGAAATGCTAATATGAACTGTGGAGGTATTGGAATACAAATGGTGCAAAACAGGTTCAGCTTTCAGACAATCAACAATTGTTTGTCAACAAAATTAATGAATGATTAATGATGATACTGAAAGTATTTTTATGTTGTTGTTTGTTTTAAATATTTTTTACCCTAAAACTTTGAATGAAAAAAAGTTATTTTTGCAAATAACACAAATTACAAGAACATAGGAAATTGTAGTGTTTTTTTTCTCCCTGATATACAAAGCAAACCAAAACCAAAACCAAAATCGTGGCCCAAGAAACGCAATACAAACTGAACTGTGGGTTTATTGAACCATTACACCCCTAGTTGTTACTTATTTCTAATTAGCTACTGGGTTTTAAAGGATATTTGTATGTATCCAGACCACACTGACAAAACTGTTTGTTTACAGTTATAGCTTAATTCTCTAGGAACATTTTAGCATGACATTTCAGCTATATATTTGCATATAATGATTTGGATAAATGGGTGCCCATCAAAATCCAAGACCAAGTGTTTAGTCTTGACGTCACAATGTTGTGAATAAATGATTGACATCAAGACTGGCTGGCGTCAGCCAGCTCATGACGGCAGGATACCATTAAAAATTCCTTAGAGCATTGCAACACAGCACCTAAATATAGATATAAAAAACTTGCAGGAGCTCTATATTGTGGTTATAAATTAGGTGCAGCATTTTTTCATATTGGCTGTTACAAAGGAAAACGTAATAATTGTCACTGGTGAACAAACCTATTGTCACCTGACAAAAGAGAAATTGTCTGTAGTGCTGTCTGAGGTATCCATTAAATGATTTTATTTCTCTCCATGAATACAACCACATCTCTATTCATTATCAGGTAGTTCACAGCTGCATTACATTGAAACAGCTCTTATATTATGCTTTCCATAATGTTGCATGCCTCTGCATCCTGCCGTTGTGAGGTAACTTAAGGTTTTCTCTGCCTGCAGGTATAGGCATTGGGATGCTGTGTGTGTCCACCCTGGTGTGCCTCTACTACAACGTCATTATAGCCTGGACATTTTACTACCTGGGCAGCTCCTTCCAGAGCCCTTTACCCTGGTCCTGTGATGCCATCGCCAACTCTGCCCTCTGTGGTAATGCCACCACCAACAGCTCCTCTGGCACAAGCCTCAGCCCCACCGAGGTTTTCTGGAAGTAAGTCAACCTTTATACAATCTGATCCAGTATCTGTATCGGGTGCCAATACTGACATAATTCAATCATTGGATATTGGACTGGCGTTACCAATCTATGTACCGATTCGATTCCATAGTCTGATGTTTTACAAAGGTATTAAGCAGTCATTTTTTTTAATTTTTTTAATTTTAATTTTTTTTATGAGTTAGATGTACAGATGGAGCTTGTGCTGGACCAGTCTGCAACTGGTTGACTGGTTAAGAAGTGCCGTCTTTTTTAATAAAGCCTCATGTAACCTTACACATAATTTCAACAACAATAGTAATAATGATAATGATAATAATGATGTTAAAAATAGCTCCGGTTGACAGTTATCCAAATTCAGCTATTGGAATCAGATCGGTTTAGGGTGCTAAAGGTCTGTGAAGAAATTCTGCCTTACAAATGTGTACAGGCTGCCATGAAATAACTTTTTGCTCCTGTAGCATTGTTCATAGCTTAAAGTTACAGTATCTTCGTGCATGGAAACAGTGGAAGTGTTAGCAGCAACGAGAATTGTAAATGGGAAATTTATGCTTAAACATGTTCTGAGGACAAATGTCACTTTTGGCAGAGCACTAATTTGTTCTCGCAGTATGCGGCACACAAACTTTTCTCAATTTGTTTGCCTTCCTTTAGCAAACAGCACGATTGTTTCCAGTCTTTTGCTTCTCACTTCATACCGTTGTAAACTGACACCTGTTCAGGCATTTTAGTGCAAGATACAACATTTTTATATATGGCTTAGCAGCATATCAGTATCATATGACTATTTTGACTATATGAGACTAGATATCATCTTGGTTTTTGAATATTGTAATATCAAGATATTGCATAAATGTTGTCTTCCTGGTTTGAAAAGCTGCATTACAGTAAAGTGATGCAGTAATCTGAACTTATTTCACTGTTTTAGCTGCTCTGTTATCTGTTTCTACCTGCTTGGTCATCACATCTACATTATGAAGGATTGTTTATCAAAAGTCTGTTGTGTGTCAGTATCTTATGAAAGCACCAACAGTTGTCCCTACAGTATCATCTCAGTATCGGTGTTGAGCTACTCAGTCAGAGATATTGCGATATTCATTTCCTTCATATGGCCCAGCCCAGTTATTAGCATGAACGGCTGAGGAAAATGATCAAAGACAAACACCTTCTCAGTTGTGTTTGCTTTGTGTCAGTTAAAAGGTGTGGCACATGGGCAGATGTCTGTTTCCCTTCTTTAGCTCATGTGACTTGGTGTAGTGTTTGTCTTATGCGAGTGTTGTGTGTATTCCAGTGAGCGCGTGCTGGGTGTCGTAAACAGCGAGGGCCTCCACAACCCGGGCCCCGTGCGGTGGCCTCTGGCTCTCTGCCTCCTTGCCGCCTGGATCATCATTTTCCTCTGCATGCTCAAGGGCATCCGCAGCTCCGGCAAGGTGAATCAGCACGGCGCTGATCAAAACACACTCATCCGCACAACCACAAAAATGCAAGCAAAGCGCACACACATAAAACACAAAATGTTGTCCCTTAGCTGCCACGGCCTGTAATACGTGTTTCTCTGGTCTGTTCCTAGGTGGTTTATGTAACAGCGACATTCCCATACTTTGTACTCATTGTCCTGATCATCAGGGGAGCTACACTGGAAGGCTCACTCCAGGGTGTTGCCTTCTACCTCACACCAGACTGGGACCGATTAGCCAACGCACAGGTATTTGTCATGACCAGTTTGCAGAGCTGAGACTGAAAAGTGATGCGCTTTGCGACGGGAATAACAGTAACCTGATGTGCTAAGTGTGTGAATGATGCTTTCTCCACCAGGTGTGGAACGATGCAGCCTCACAGATCTTCTACTCATTAGGGATTGGAGTTGGAGGGCTGCTGTCTATGGCATCTTATAATAAGTTTGACAACAATGTCATCAGGTAAGTCTGCTTTAACCCTGCCTTAAAGGAATACCCCAGCGTTTTGAGCAAAACACTCTTTTCCTGACTCACCCAGACTGAAACATAAGACAGCTTCGTAGTCACTGTAGGGTTTGTTTTTTATTTTATTTTCTTATTTTTACTGTTTTTTCATTTTATCTGCCAACCATAGGAACTGAACCACTGGATGCGCAGAGGTGAAAATGATATCAAACATCTTGTCTGAGTCTGGTTAAGTCAGAAAAAGGGTATTTTGTCAGAAATGTTGGGGTATTGCTTTAAGTGTTTGCTCTGTCACTGCAATCATGACGGGAGGCAGAGTCTTAATCACGGTGCTGTTGATTTCAGGGACACTCTGATTATCACCATAGGGAACTGCAGCACCAGCTTCTTTGCAGGCTTTGCCATCTTCTCAATCCTAGGTCACATGGCGTGGAGGAAGGGCGTGCCTGTCGCGAAGGTGGCAGATACAGGTAGCTGACTTTGGTCATCTCTCTCACAAGTCCGGTCGAAGCTCTTTGATCCAAACCAAAAACCGATCCTCATGTAGACACAATGAACAGAAAATGATTTGCTTAATTTTATGCAACTTGCTGATGATGTCTCTTTCTCAATAGATTATCTCAACATCACTTGTAAATCAAACTGTAAAATGTGATGATTATTGATTATTTCTTAATTTATTGTAGTTGCCATTCCTTTGTTACAAACTGTGTTTTGTACAACCTGTTTAATGTCTTAGTAGTTACACCTCTGTGTTATACTCACTCCAGGTCCTGGGCTGGCCTTTGTTGCTTACCCAGAAGCCCTTGCTCTGCTGCCAGGCTCAGTGTTTTGGTCCATTCTCTTCTTCCTCATGCTCTTTATGCTGGGGGTCGACACTCTGGTAAGGCTGGTCGATCTCTCTGTGTGGTGTTGATAACAAAAAGATGAAGACCTAAGAGTCCACCAGTGTTAATTTAGTCTACCAAAACCCTTTTTTTCAAGCAAGTTACCCTGACGAAATTGAATAGAACAAAAAAAAAAACACGAGTGTTAACTAAAACTAAATTCCTTGCCGTGAAAGTCGACAACAGTGAAACAAAAGTTTGAGAAGCACAAATAACCAAATTTGCTTTCCCAGTTTTTTTTTTGTTTTTTTTTGTGCATGCTACTGTGGAATAACATTTGCTCAAATTACAGTGCCAAATATTGACTATTCACATATATATGTTTGCTAAGGGGCAGATTATCAGTGTAAAGCAGGCCAGCCGTTAAATGTTTGGACTACAAATAGAATGAGTGAATTATGACTAGATTAAAATGACACTGAGTAGATTAGTACAATCAGACATCTAGTCGACAGTAACAGGAGACTAAATCAAGATGAAATTACTAGAATGTGACAAGCACTACATGTGATCTACATTTCTATATATATTTAAAATACCTTGTGTTCTGCCGACGGACAGTTTGGGAACATGGAGGGCATCACGACGGCGGTGCTGGACGAGTTTCCGCAGCTCAGAGGGAACATGAAGCACAAGTCCCTGTTCTTGGGCTGTCTGTGTTTTGCCTTCTACCTGATGGGTCTGCTGCTCGTCACCGATGTGAGTGTGTTTCGAGTGAACCGTACACCGCACCACCATGTCCGCTCGTGTGAGATGCACGCGCTGCCTGTTGTGCGCCCACACTCACGTTTCCCTGTTGTTTGTGTCTTCATAGGGAGGGATTTACTGGTTCACTCTCATTGACTCCTTCAGCACTAGTTTTGGCCTCATCATCATCACCCTCTTCATGTGCATCGGCATCTCCTTCTTCTATGGTAGACCATCTGACACCCCTGACCCTCACCACACCTCTCACAGTTTATGCAGTTTTCATCATTTTGTTGCTGCTCCTCATCAGACACCTTTATTTGTTCGGTCGCGTTTTAAGTCATATTGATCGTTTTTTTTTTCCAGTGCTATTAATGCTATTATCTTACTGCTGTTGTGCTATCAGGAGTCAACCAGTTTTGTAACGACATCATTGATATGATCCGCCACTGCCCTCCCTGGTGCAGCAAAGTGCTTCTTTACTTCAAAGCTTGCTGGGTTTTCTTCACCCCATTCCTCCTCCTGGTGAGTAAACAAAACAATGATTTTTATTAGTGGAAGATGTACAGGAAACGTGTCAGTGTTGATTGACATAACCATGGTTAATATGCAAAAACTATCTGCAACTTCAAAGTATCTGCCTATAGATTTGATTTTGTTGAGCGAAGGAATGGTTCATGGACTTAAAGGATTGTTGGTTTGTACCACAGTCCCCTCTCTTGCTTTAATTCTTATTGCAAAGCATCTGAAGCTGACAAAAGTGAGATTTCTACTTTGAGGTATCGCTAGATGTGTGAGATGGTACAAAAAAAGGGTACCATACAACCTGTATAAAAGGCATAGAACCATGCTTTCAACTCAAAAAGTTTGATGTTATGTTCATGTTTTTATATGTTATGTTTGTTATGTTTATTTAAGTGTAATTGTTGACTTGTGTAATAACCTAGATGTGTCAGCAGCATCCCTCTAGAAACCTAAAAACTTGATGAATGACATCACTCACTGAGCCAACGGTGCTGAAAACAAACAGCGGTGAATAATTCAAAAGGAAAAACTGACATCCAATCTGACCTCCCCCCCGCAGCATTTCTCTACTGGCTCTCTCAGTCTCTCTTCTTCAGTTGCCATTGTGTTGTTTCGCTGAAATCGACATTCCTGTACTTTCTCTGTGCCTTTCCCCCCGCGGCTGCAGTTCATCCTGACCTACATCTTCATTGAGATGTACAACACGTCGCTCCACTACGGCACCTATGTGTTTCCTCGCTGGGGCAAAGCGCTGGGTGTGTGCATGGGTGCGACCTGCTGCCTGCAGATCCTCATCTGGGCCATCGTGGCCGTCAGCAGGGAAACTGGAACACTGAAAGACGTCAGTATCACTGCTGTTACAGCTGTCAGTAGGAGGTCATGTTACCGCTCTGCCTCAGGGGCACACATTCTGTACAACTTACTGATCTGCTGTGCTTGTTTAGATACACCAAAAGAGATACACACATCTAATATAATGCACCAGACAGATAAGGCCGTAACAGTGATGGAGTCCACACAGTGAATAAAAAATTACTCCTAAAATATAGTGGAAATCTGATCAACCTTTTGATCCCATAAGGATCTTGACCGAGCAACAGGAAGTAGACTCATATTGCTGCTGTGGGTGGGGTGCAGGGGTGGATCCAGTAATAATAATCAAAGTAGGTCATTTCCTAAATGTGAACGTTAAACCTTTCTCTAAAGGGGAAAAGTTTAGAGAAAAATGCATATGTGTATATTTTGAAAATGGAGTTATAGGGATTATTTGTACATTTCACTATAATTTGTATATTTCACTCTGATTTGTTAATTATTTTTTGGTTCACCTGTTGCAGTCGCATATGTTGTTGTCCCGATCCACAGCAGCACAGTCAGATGAAGTGAAATGGCCTGTGCTGCCTTACATGCTACTGTGGGGGGAAGTTTGTGATGTGATCGGCATTGTGATTTTCTTTTTCCCTTTCTTTTCTTCAGCGTTTTCAGAAAGCCATTCGACCCCTAAACTCCTGGAGAGCGAACAACATAAACAGCACCGGGAGAGCGGAGGAGCGGGTGGAGCCGGAGAGAGTGGAGGCTCCGTTCACGGTCACCCTCACTGACATGGATTTCACTGCGATGACCTGGGAGACGGGAGGCGAGGCGTGACAGCGTGGAGCGCAGCGCTGAGAGACCTCTGTTGTCAAGACACAAAGAGACTTGCTATTTTGTTATTTGCCCCCAGCTACGGGTCTGGCGGCCATGTCTCAACTGACTACATGTCCTGCAGGGCAGCGTGGAGTTTATGCTTTATTTATACTGCTCTGATCTTTGTTTGAATTATATATTTTTTACACTTTTTTTACACTGTGTAGAATATAACTCAAAGGCAAAGTTGGGATCATCAGATATTAGATGGATGCAGCAGGGCTCCACCGGGATATTTGGACGAATTCATCGTTTTAGTGTCGTAAAGATGGATGACCAGATCCCACTCACTGCATGAGGAGGAGCGAGGAGCACACAGTGACACTTGACTTGCTGCCTTCCTCAACCACTGATGGACAACAACAAATAATCCGTCTGTCTACACGATGACGACCGAGGCACCACCACCTTGGAATACCGTTGACTAACATCCCTTTTTAAAATGAATTATTGCTCAAATTCTAGTACAAAATAAATTATTTTCAAAAGCCATTTGTCAGAGTGAAGTATCTTTCAAATTACAGGTCATGGATTATATAGTTGGAGCACAGGTGCATCTGATCTGACTGTCTGCATTTGAATGCTCAGATCACAATGTTGCATGAAGGGAAGAAGACAAGCAGCCATTTCTCTCTTGATAAAAATTGTGTTACTTATTGGTATTGTCTCATTTTTAACCAAATTATGTACCAGCATTGTACAATATGACTAAATAGGAATCATAATTGTCCTTTTTTACTTTTTAATTCCGGGTGTAGGTTTTTTTTGACAGGCACAAGCTGGCACGTCCCTTTCTCATATATACTGAAAACGTATTTATTAATCTGGCTCTGCTGCAGGATGAAGGGCTTTTATTGTGATATTTAGCACATTTCAGTCCTAATGTCCTTTCTGAGGTTCCCTCAGCTGTTAAAGGGTGTAAAGCCCTGCTTAGTCACTGTACATGATCTCATTAATTTGATATTTCCTTGAGGCTGTTTTCTTTTTTTGGTTTGGGTTGTGCAGTGGAATTTCTTTCCCTCTGTCCCAAAATGACCCACCCACATGCTACAGATGATTTCTGTCACAGTAGTAATCTTCTTAACATTTTCCTCAAGAGCAGGCTTCTGAGGACGCCGATATTATGACTTATGTGCTCATTTTTTGAATGAAGTCTTGATTGTTGTGTTGATGGTTGGACGGAGCATTGGACAAAAATACTGCCCTGATCCCTTTTTGCTATCCCTCACTATGGGAGAAGACCATTGATATCATACTAGTTGGTACTTAAACTACAAAGGCCAGTAAGTAGTTTAAAAGATATAAAGTATATGAAGAAATGCAAAAGTATCTCACCCACATGATGCAATACACTTTAACACACTGTGGTCACTATATCCAGATGAATTACATATTTTACTCACTGCACTTTTCTCAGTTTGGTCCAAAAAGATGTTATAATTTCATTTGGTGCACAGATGAAAAATCCCCTCTGGTAGTGTCTTCTTGTAAGATCGGGCACATTTAACATATATTTCCATTTTACCTCCTTGAAACAGTAAAATAATCAGTGCCATACAGCCCAAAGATATGGCTATTAATGAAATGTAGTTGCCTATGCTTTGTCTGCTGACATCCAAGTTACAATTCAATAATGGGTGGGAAAACCCTTTTTAGTCATTGTACATGATCTCATTAATTTGATAGTTCCTTGAGGCTGTTTTTTTTTTCCTCTGTCCCAAAATGACCCATGACTCTTTTCACCATTTTCCTCAAGAGCAGCTTTCTCAGGATGTCGATATGATGATTTAAGGGCTTGTTTTTTGAATGAAGCAACAACAAACGAGCACACACACACAGAATCAGAATCAGAAATACTTCACTGAACCCTGAAGCAAACATAAACACACACTCTATATTGAGCTGAATTCATTTAGGAGTCAAAGGGAATCCAACAAAGAGACTTTTTTATGACTTACATGTTTCACCGTGTCTGTAAGGTTTTAACCCTGACTCTAGTGATACAGCTACTGAAAATTAAAGTCCAGTTGTGAGATGGGTTTTACCACAGGGGGGCGCTACTGATACAGTGATTACAGTTTAAGGACAAGGCCACCCATTTTAAGGATTCATGTGATCGGACTGAGTCCTTGCAGCTCAGTGTGTTTACGAACTCAAACCGCACTTCCCTAAAAGTAGAAATCAAGGACTTTCTGAAAGTGTAAGAGGCTAAAGTTCAACAAAATGTTTATACTGTGTTATTTTTGCCGACAGGTATGAGCCAGAATTTAAAGCAGGTTTAGGTGCAAGAACACACAAGAATGTGATGGGTCAACAAAGTCAAAGTTAAGTTAATTTTCGATGGAGCAGGGCCTGATTTTATATACAAGGGTTGGCTCTCTTTTTATGTTCTCGACACCCAAAGTGATTTTGTCCTTGGAAGCCTGATATACTTAAAGACATTCTGGTTAATTATTATTATTATTACATATCACACTTTAGCATGACCAAATAGTTGCAAAGTATTGACATTATAGCAACGTTAAAAAACAAACAAACTACCCTCTGTATGGTAACAAATTCTTCTTAATTGCTTTATAGTGACATTAAACAATTTTTTCAAGGATCCCTCTGGAATAAGGACCCCTGTGAGTCCTCAGAAAAACTTGAATCTGTCCCTTTAAGAAAAAGTTTTGCACGCACACAGCTTGGACATAACTTATGTAAATTCTTAAAAAACAGGCGGTGTCTTCCTGTGAGGTTGGGCACATTTCGTGGCCATTTAACAAATATTTTCGAGGTCACCTCTTTGAAACTGTAAAATAATAATAATACCGTAGTTCCCAAAGTTGTGAGGATAAACGTAGGAAGGTAAATGAAATGTAGTCGCCTAAGCTACAAGTCGATAACAATGTAACGCCCGTCCCCTTACAGTACAATGTCTCGCATTTGTTTTTTTTTCCTAGGATGGCGAAGCTAAGTAGTAATTCATATATTTGTTGTCCACGGCGTTCCCTAATATTAGCCAAAACCAGTTTATGTATGACGCTAATAACAACCCTAACCTAAATCTTAATCTAACACTAAACGTAACTCTGACCCTAACTTTTACCAATAAGCCAAAATGACCACCTAATTAAAAAATAATAATAACAACAATAAATCCGTCGCCCTCCTAGGAAAAAAATCTTAGCGCCCGGGATGGCGGGAGAAAATACTTTAAGCGGATGTTGCGTTACAGATTTTCCCGCGTTTCTATCTGGTGCCTTTGGGTCAGCTCGTTTGAATTAACAATGAGACGGCGTATCACGTGATCCAAGCTAAGTTACGTAGCAGTGAGCCATCCTCAAACTTGGAAACAGGGTAAAAGAGCCTCTTGTATACGCTTGGCTTAGACATCACCCGATTTAAACAAGTATAAATGATCGCGGTAACTTAATATACAGGTTAATATTAATCAAACTGGGCAGAGAGTCTCAAAATATATACGTCGTCGGCAAGGGAACGCCACCGCGCAGCTCAGTGAGACTAAACGAGCGCCCCCTTCACGACGCTTTCAGGAAGTCGGTCCGGTTTTGTTGTATTGTTGCACGGGACTCTCGGGGTGGCTTTCAAACTGAGGAAACACCGCTTAACATCAGTATTACCATACACAAACCACAGCCTGTTTTTATTTACACATACATACACATATTCCTGATAGATAAGCGGCTGTCACGATGCCACCTAAGAAACGCGGCTCCGCAGCAGCGCAGATGAAGGAGGTGAAGTCCGGTGTTAAAAGTGCCTCCCCAGACAAGAAGGAAAGCCCCGAGCTGTCGGTGAAAAAGTAAGTTAACGTACATCTATATCGTCTGTGAACTCAGCTACACAGAGAGCCAAATGATAGTGTAGATATTTGCTGTTTTATCGGCGTTTCTCTGTTGTTTTGTGACAAACCGACAAGCTCATTAGCTAGCTAGCGTTATCCGTTTCAAACTAGCTAATGTGGAAACCTCTAGAACACGGTTGGTTTGTTTTCTCAGCCCACAGACATGCTAGCAGCTGTTCATTCACGTGTAAGGATGCTTAACACTGTTATAACACACTAACACACACTGACCGACTTTATCGAGCTGTAAACTGGATCTTACACCCAGAGGTCCGGCATGTTGTGTTTGGGTGAGCTGCTCTCGTGATGTCCTGAGGTGGTGGTGGTTGTTGTTGTTTTGTCCTCATCTTGGTTTATGTCTTATGTTTATCTCTCCTCAAACCAGACACAGAGAAAAGGATGCTGATTTCGTGAGCCTGTGCAAGAGTCTCCATGTGACGGACACCGTGTGTGATCAGGCCTGGGTGTTGTGGAAGAGTGTTCAGGACTCTGTGGAGGCAGTCGGAGTATGTATCATCCCTGCGCTGTTATGTCGCTGCTGCCGGCTGAGACTTACTGCTGATGCACAGCTAGATATGGACACGCAGTGCACAACCTGCCTGCAACCACACTGACACACATCTGTTTATTTGTCTGTGAAACTGAGTGTATTCATCAGCCGGTTAACTCAGGATTTCTCCTTCCTTGCATGTGTGGCTCCGTGCAAAGAGTCCGCACTGCATGTGTGATGATCTCGGTTTGTCATTTGTTAATGCAGTTGTGGCACTGCTGCAGCATTTAAATGAAAAGTCAAACTCCAGAGGGTTGTGTCAGTCTTATTAGCCCGTGGTAACACACATTTTATTTCAAAGTTTTGAGTTATAACGTTTGTTTGTTTTTTAACACTGTCGTTTTGCTGTTCACCGTTTCATTACAGGACAGCCAAAAAAAGCTGTGGAGCGCTTGCCTGTTTGTGACCGTGACAGACTTGGATGTTGCCTGTTTTACCTTAACTCAGGTTCAGAAGGAAGTGGATCTCAAGTAAGTGTACACCATGCACCATGCACATCACTGACAAAACAAACAAACAAGCAAAAAAAACCCCAGTGTAATTTGTTTGTTAATTTGTTTTTTGTTTTTTTGGAGAATGATTTTTTTTAAAGCGTTTTTGTCACTTCCTTTTGACTATTTTTGACCTTTTGTGTCTGTGGGTGAGAAGCATGTATCCTTCTTTACAAGGGCATTTGTGCATCACAAGTGAAACCATTTATCTCTGTAAAAATCACACTCACTTCAAATGAATTTGCGTCAGAATACAGTAATAAGACGTGCATTCAGGGAACAATGAGTAACAAGAGCAAAATCATCAACATTTTCCATGAGCATCAATGATTGAAAAGGGAATGAGAACAATCTTTAGTCGCACTTCACCATCACAAGGTTAATATATTCGACTGAGTGGCTGCTAACTAAGACTAATGTGGCAGCTGTGAGCATCAGGCAACAGTAAACACAGTCAAAATATCATCTGTTTATTAACATCCTTTTGCAGACATTATAAGAAAACACCTTGGTATAGTTACCATGTATACCACTAGGGTGTATTGTTTTCAAAGTGTGTATCCACAAGCATTTTCTTTTTCAAAAGTGCTTTTTCAGTCTCGCTCTGTGAACGAGTGCCGTGCATTTCAGCTCCCCTGTCTTACACCTCGACAAAGTGTCTCGCCACAGGAGAGTTTGTGTCTTTGCATATCTTACACCATCAGCGCTGACTGAGCCAGATGTTTAGTTTGTGAGATGGGTTAGCCAGCATAACATTTATTGCAATGCAAGTAATGGTAAATGAGTTTTCTGTTACATGAGGTGACATTTGAGCTTGTTTACTTACCAGCTGACAGGTGAACAAGCTGTTCCTCTATTTGCCTGCCATCACAGGAAGTGTATGACCTACAGAGTTGATTCTACTTGATGAAGTTTCCTTTGGTTTTGTGTGTCAGCTTTGATTTATTTATTGTACTTCTGTTACCACGATAACCTGCTGCTCATAATCAATTGCCCCCCTGTGGGATCAATAAAGTTGTTTGAATTGAATTGAATTGAATTGAATTGATAATATTAGAACTTACTTTGTGTGTAAATAGTGGAGGGCCCACTGTCCAGTCTCGTGCTTTTTCCAGCCGGTAGGAGTTACTCAGAGAATTGTGACAGCTGTGAATTTTATTGATCAAGAAGAAAAAGGTTTTTCTACTGTTTTAGGAATGAAGACCAATTCCCTGTAATGTTTTGTGCAGGTTGCAAGTGATTCACAAGTATAGTAGAATAAGGCGGCTCATTTCTAAAGACA
This sequence comes from Myripristis jacobus, assembly GCA_900302555.1. Taxonomy (NCBI): domain Eukaryota; kingdom Metazoa; phylum Chordata; class Actinopteri; order Holocentriformes; family Holocentridae; genus Myripristis; species Myripristis jacobus. Next base: position 37,348 of record OMLB01054817.1, read on the forward strand.
GACGTTAAAAAATTAGTCAGTCATTAGACATTTGCAAAAATTAGACAAGCTCTTCCGCCTGAAATTCAACATTTCTGATGTTATAAAACACAGAACCTAACACTTCCTCAATATGAACATGCTACATTTAACCGGCTGGAAAAATGCCTGTTGTAGATTATCCTATCTCACTTTGCATTTACTGTCATATACGACATTTACATGCACACAAGAAACTAGACTATTCACTTTAGCATCTGTAGAGAGAAATCCACAAAAATACTAGGACATACCTGTCAAATGTTCAGCGTTTAAAAAAACAAACAAACATACAAAATCCTGGTTTGATATTTTAGATTTAGCCGATCAAATTCCTGCATAAAACTGACCAAATATTCAGTACTTATCTTTACACTTACTGGCAATGCTCAAATTTATAACATTGATGATTGATGATGATGATTTTTTTGAAAAATCTGTCTTAAATTTATTTTAAATTTTTCTTGAAAAGGTCTTAAAAAGTAGTTAATTTAACTAACCCATGCTTTATTGCACTGAAATCTTTTACTTGTTTATAGGGCCTAAGTCATGTAGCACCTTCATACCCCTGTGATCGCTAATCTGAAAAACCAAACCATTCCCTTAGGTCGTCTAGTGCTGGCTTGCTCAGTGTCCCAAAGCACTTTTAGCTGCATTTCATAACATGAACGGTGCTATATGAAGTTTCTTGTTGTTATTATTATTAGTAATAACATTAAGTTTTTATTCATTTTGCTGTTGTATATTACAAACAGTCAGTGTTATGCATCATAGCTGTGACCTTTTCATGAAAAAAAAAGTTATTTATGCTTTTATCAACATACAGTGGGCATCGAAAGTCAACACACACTTTGCAGTTTAACAGTTTTTATTGCCTTAATGGCCGAAATGAAAACCCAATAAAACAGACCTTATCACTTTCATAATAATAAAAACTAGAACACCTGGATGGGTGTGTGTTTGATATTGACTATGTTTCCTAGCTAGGAAACACTGCAGCCATTTGTAATTTGGAACTCAGTTGCAGAAAATAACCTGTTGCTTTTAATTGCTTTTGCTCGTTATGGTGGATGTATTGCATTTTTTCATGAACATTGTTTTGTTAAATTTGAAGCTCTGTCAGCTGTCTTACACACTGATCCTCTCTCTCGTAGTGTGAATCAGTTCTTGGCTCTGGTGAGGAAGCTGGATGTGAACTTGGACACAATAAGCACCAAGGTCGATTCAGTTCTGACACGACTGAAGAAGAAGTTTGATGTGACACTAGCTCTCTACCAGCGGTTTGAGAAGTGAGTGATGGAATAACAACAACACCGAACCACTGAAACTGGCTCTCATAAAGAAATTTGAAGCACCTCAGTGTATTGATTTGATTTGCTGTTGCATTTGTACAAAGGCTGTTTTGTTACTCGTTGACAGTTAAAATTAATTGGTCATAATATCTGTGTTTGTGTTTCAGAATATGCGCAACAATCTTTGCTTCAGGTTCGGCTGCCAAGTAAGTTCAGGAATATGCTACTGCATGAGCACGATGCATTTGTCATGCTTCTCTCTCTAGCAAAATTTTTTGTAGTTTCACATAGGCATGGGAAGATATGAGGATTTCATATCATGATTATCCTGGCCAAAATAATTATATTTCATGCTATTATCCTGATAATCATCAAAATATGCACACAACTCATAAAATGGCACTAAAACATATTGGAATCATTTTACCTTACATTTTGTTAAGGAACATATATTTTTATTGGGTCACAGAGAGGACACATCTTTTTTAAACCTCCTTTTTAGTGAAAAACAAACAAGAACAGGTTCAGACTCTCTTGCCAACAATACAATAATGTAGGACCGTATGTTTTGTCAAGTCACTCATGAGGATATTCATTATCCCAATTTATTATTATCCCAATAATGGAAATTCACCAACATCAACTTTTCCTGAGTCTTTTTTATCGCCATCCACAATAAAATCCTGTATCATCCCATCCCGAGTCTCACATTTGTTACATGTTTGGAGTAAAAGCTGTGATGTTGATGTGTGGTTAATTGTTCAGTATTTCCTTTTCAAGGGAAAAAGAGACCATGCGGAGCTGCTGGACAATGTTTCTGTTAGCCAAAGGTGGGTCAAGTCTTATTACACATCAGCCTCATGAAATACTTTCCATTTTGCTTGATCGTCTTCATTCCTTCCTTCCTCCTTTGTCCCAAGCTGTCGAGGTCAAATGAGATGGGCAGTTTTGTCCTCACGGTCACACTTCTAGTGTTTCTAGTTTACAGCAGTGGGGTTGTGTTGTTGCTGCTCACGTGCTGTATCTCCACTGTCTGCAGGAAGGGCCTTACAGATGGAGGATGACCTGGTCATATCGTTCCAGCTGCTGCTGTGTGTGCTTGAGTTCTTCATCAAGCGCTGCCCGGCAGATCTTCTGCAGCCTCTCTACCGTAAGCCTCGGCCTCAGCCTGCACCTCGGAATATTTTAAATACTCAACCCTTTGTGCTGCTCCTACTCAAGTCTGAAAAATGTGTTTCCTGTTTTAAGAGTTCAAGAAAGTGTGGAAAATGTTTTTCGGTCAGAATTTAAACATGCCTACATGTTTTATGTAGTTGTATACCAATGCAGCCACTATCAGCCTGTATCATGTCACCAAACTGTTCAAGTCTAGTTGAAGAAGTAAGATTTAAAATAGATATGAAATGTTTGACATGGGAAATGTGTGGGAAACCTGACTTGGGCTGCTCGGTGTTATCAAATTTTTAATCAAATTATTTTTAACCAGTGACTAGTCTTAAAGGAATACCCCAGCAGTTTGGGCAAAATACCCTTTTTCCAACATACCCAGACTGCGACAAGATGTTTGATACCATTTTCACCTCTATACGTCCAGTGGTTCGGTTCCTATTTCATGTTAGGTTCGGTACAAGTACCAGGCAAATGTTTTTCTTCTCATGCAATGTTTTTTCCTTCAGAATCAGCCGTCAACAGAGGTCAGAGCCCCCCAACGCGAACGTCTCGTCGCAACCAGAGCAAAGCCAAGCCGCGGCCTCCAGAGCCAGAGGTGGATATGCAGCTTCTCGAGACACTGTGCAAGGAGAATGACTGCAACGCAGAAGAGGTGTGTGACCTCCTTCTGTTTATTTACACCAGCTGGGGTTGTCATACAAACACAAAATCCTGAGAAGACATTTTCCTATCCCCCGTGTGTTTCTGTCCTCATCGATCCTCTGTGCTACTGGTTTTTCCAGGTGAAGAATGTGTACCAGACCAGTTTCTCTGCTTTCCTGGAGTCAATGGATTTGTCAAGATCCCTGGATTTTCCTCAGGTGACGAGCTTGCTTGGTTTCAATTGATGTCACGGCTGTGATTAGTCAGCCGCCTCTATCAATACATCTCAGCCTGGATGAGCCATATGCTTGTTTCCATTGAATGCTTGAGTGTCTGACAGCTGGTTATTGTTCACACACTTGCGCATAGTTTTGTTTTCCATACATGGTGACAGGAAAATGTGTTGTCAAATACGGGATCCTCATCCATTGCGGCGTGTCAGGGCAGTATATTGCACAAGCTGCTATGAAAACAACCTAGACAGGGAGCCGTTGTTTGCTGACACTGACACACTCGTTTTTTAACTGTTTAATTATCCGAGTTGCCAAGTAATGGGCACTAGGCACCCAGTATTTTCATAAGTGCCTCATGCCAGCGAGCAGCTAGATAAGTATTTGTTCAGCTTGGTAATCGACTTATGAGCAGGTGGGGTAAAATGGATTAAAAACAAATAAGTAAACACTAAAATCTGCTTGGCCAAGATATGATAATCCTATTGTCCCCACATGTCCCTCCCTGCTGGCTTACAGTAAAAAAAATCCTAACTGTTACTTCGAAAAGCTAAATCCAAACAATTGAGCCATTCTGGGTAATTTCCATGGTTGGGTTGGGTTTCATAGGCTGGTTGATGATTTTGATGCTGTCAGGACTGGTGCCTGGCCACGATTAGGAATGTGTGTTAGGAATGTGTGTAAGACTCACTCTGTTGCCCTGATCCAGTTGCAGACAAGTTGCAGCCAGTCCAGTTACGTCAAACATCTTTATTTGTTAAAAAATAAATCTGGATAAAATTTTGTAGACGGCCACAAACAGTGAAAACAGAATTTGGCAAATCCCAAAGAGAACTGAAATCATTTGGTAATAGCAAACAGTAATTCAGACCTCCTCATATAGAAAAACAAGGAGGGGAAACAGAGGCCAGCGTTCCTCTGTGTTAGAAATAGCATTAGGTACTTGTGAGAAGGGCTGAACAATTAATCAAAATATTGTTGGAATGGCAATATGGGCAAGTACAGTATCCAAATCACAGGAGCAGAAATGTTTTTATAAAGGTAAAATGTGTGACAAAATACCATTATAAATTAAGTATTATGGTGCTACAAAGATGCCCTGGCCTACAAATTGTATTCTCCAGGTATAAGAAAAGATGTTTCTTTGGTACAGATCTTAGGAAAAACCACATCATCATCTTTTATATATTTACAGTTAAATGAAAATTATGATGCAAAAGTGAGCATTCCTACTAAAATCATATCACAATATCCATCAAAAGAATTACTTTTTTTTTCAACATATTGGTCAGCTGTAATAGTGAGGATATGAGAATATTATAGTGATAAAGTCATGGAAGGTGATGAAAATATTGTGTTTCAGGCTATTATGGAATTCAAATAATCTCCACTAGTCTGTACAACTTGATGTGTACTTGCTTTTGTCTTGTCGGTCTCAAAGCCATAAGGATGTTCTGGTTTAGTATGTGGGCCGCAGTGTTAAATCATTACATTTCAA
>OMLB01054818.1:0-13653 GCA_900302555.1 Myripristis jacobus
AGAGTGAGTGACATCACCACCTTAAGCGACTCACTCCGAACTGACAACAAAAGAAGTGTGGAGTGGATCTGACTTTACACCAGCAGAGTAGAGTTAATAATTCAAAAATAAACAGAGAAAGCTAGAATTTAAATGTGATAATTCAGTTATGAATTATCACAGGTGGTGATAGGTTAGGTGGTGCCTAACCCTAACCCTAACCCACCCCAGCACCGCCCATGTTGGGCAGCGACCTCTCACTGAGGCACTTGTTCACACACCAACAGTTATCTATTCTATTCTAACAGGAAATGAATCCTTATATGGTAATCTTCAACAATTCAGCTACAACACAAGGATACAAGGATACAAGGAAGTTGTCATATTACACTCTCACTTGGATGAAGAGTGGAAAACTACTGTCTGCACTCTTTCATACAGTGTCATGAAAATAATGGTAATATCATAATGCAATTTTTATAACAGGGGCCACATCCGACCGAGAGGATTAAAAATAATTGTCTCTCACCACTCCCGTAAACCGTCCTTATAGAGCGTCCCGAACAACGGGAGGGTCGGGAGCACCACTGTCACAGTGGCATGGCTGCTCTCCACACAGTGACTCCAGGGATGCCCCTCCGAAGCGTCCCGGGCCAGCTACTTCATGTGGGGAAACAGCGAGCGTAGTATGGCGCCTTTTGGACCTCCCTGCAGAGTAGGCTACAGCTGGTCGGCGTCCGTCCTCGGTCCTGTAACTGGCACAAACAACAAACAGGGTTCAGCAACAAACTCGTCTCCCGTCAGGGATCACACTCACTCCGTTCACCACTGGCATTTCACTTTCCTTCATACAGGAAATAGAGAGCGTTGTATGAAGTTCCTCAACCCCCGCCCCGGTATAGCTCAGCAGATCGCTTTTGTCGGACCCTTGGCTCCCTGCACACCGTCGCTGTCCGCCCTTGATTTCCCCCGCTATCTTGGTGTGAGGGGTCTTGATTCTCCTCGGTCAGCCTGCCGCGCACCACCAAGCTCCAATTTAAAAACCCCAATCACCGTGGTCCACTTGAGGGCTTGGCACGCAGCAGACCAATCAGCAGCCAGTCCCAATCTTGCTGCTCATTCACATCAGCTGAGAATGACAGGAGGTTACACACAACCCCACCCACATTCCCGAGAGTTCATCTCTTTTATGAATGAGTCATTGAATTCCCTGATCAGAATCTATACATTAAACAGTCATTCTGTCACAGATAACCCAGATAGAAGTCCCTAGTTCAGTCCAGAATGTTCCCTTGTTCCGCCCCCATACAAAACCTGACTCTACTGGTGACAGTACTGCTTGTTATATTCTGTTGTAGCTGTTCCCATCTTGTAACCAAGCACTACTACTATAGTACTGTTGCTGTACTATGTATCAGCTTATTGGTGTCAGTGATGGTGCCGCATTCACATCTACTAGCAGATCTTCTGAAGGTACTTGACAACTCAGCTTTGGTATTCGTCTAACAGCTAACAGCTATCCCCTCTCTCTGGGATTGCTTGTATAGTAGCATTCCAACAACTCCATATTTTCCGCCCTCATCCAAGTATGTAGTATCCAATTGCCCATTTTTCATCAGATTGCCCTGGTTGCCTAGCAACTGTTGACCTTGTTGACCGGGGCCACGTACACTCATGCCTGAGGAAGGCCTGGTAGCATTAAGGGTCTTGCCTAAGGACCTTCACTGATGCCATTCTCCTGTGCACAAGTCACTATCCTCTCTCTCTCTCTCTTTCTCGATACATATAGATATAGATACACATACACACACACACACACACACACACACATTCTTATGTATATATACATATATGTAATATATATGTATATGTTTATATATGTGTGTGTGTGTGTGTGTGTGTGTATATATATGTATATGTTTAGAGAGAAAGAGAGAGAGAGAGAGTGAGAGAGAGAGAGAGAAGGAGATAGATATACATTAATATGAGGAACATGAGGAGGAGGAATGAGTAAAGGACCTATCCAGGAGGCGCTGAATGCTCCTCATTGTCACTTAAAGTTCTTTCATGATTACAGCCTGATCAGTACAGCACAGGGTCAGCTAATTTAGCCATGTCATCTTCCTTTTTACTGTCAGCATCAAGTTTTCTTTTGTTCTTGTTCTCGTCCCTCTGGTGTACCTTCAATAGCAATGTATGTCTGTTGGAGGATAAATGCTTTCTGGCTGGGAGGTAACACCTCTAACTACAGGATATTGTACTGCATCATCCTGAAAATGAGCAGGGGGTCGACTATCACGACTGAAGCATCAAAGATTCTCATATAACAAGTGTGAACTTATGACAATAGTCTCGATGCAGTCTGGCTCTAAGGACCATGTATGTTAGGAGGTTCAGGTTGGAGAATTAACTATCATGATGCATCTATCAGAATGCAGGAGATGAATCCAATGTATCCAAGAAACCTCAGTCATCTTACCAGTTTTATTTTTTTCTTAACAAATAATAACCCCATATAATTAATGCAGAGAAACAAAAAGACACATGGGCTTGGATCTGAAAAAGAATTAAACCCTAACCAATTAGTCTCACATTTCTACCACATAAGGATAAATAAAGTTCTCAGTTGGATAAAGGTATAAGATAAACTAACATAACATAGCAAAACAAAGAATGGGAAATTCCCCTTACTAGAACTGCTGCCCCATGCAAAGGTGAAAGAGAATGAGTGAGATCAAGTGCAGTCTTTAAATAGGCAGTGAGCAGGTGAATTCAGTCAGGCAAATGATTAGTGAAGCTGGAACCAGTTAGTGGTGGGGAAAGGAAAAGAGAGGAAGTGAAGAAATAACATGAAATATAAGTGAAAAATAGAGATCTTTACTACAGTTTAACAAAGGTGAGGAAACAATTCCAATTTTAGAGAGGCTTGAAAAATGTTCCAAAAAGCATTATGTTGCTATTTTACTGTAAATTACAAAGAGTAACTAAGGCAGGCAGTAGAGGCATGGAGGGCCATAAGATTAACAGGCAAATTGCAGTGTCTGCAATCTGGTCTGCTGCTTTTGGGAAATATGCTGAGAGATGTATGAGATGTTAGAGAAGCTTGTTAGTAGGGTTAGTAGGGTTGAGCCAGATACTATGCTGAAACCAGTATCCGGTACGGATAAAGAACTTTTGACAAGTACTATGAGCATTATCCGAGTAATATGAGTCAATATCTGTGCTCGTGATGAATGAAAATCCTCACTGGGTAGCTGACTGTGTCCACTTTGTGTGATAGGCCAGTCACACACAGCGCCCCTCCCCTACACACACACAGTTCACTGCAGCTGTGCCCCACTCACACACACACACACACACATACACACACACAGTGACAACCTCTCTCTCACTCACTCAGGTCTGACAGCTCACGTCGCGCCTCTCTTCAGTACCGTTTTTTTTTTGTAGAGTATAGTAGAGTAGAGTTTCTGCTAAACTTGATTGGTAACAGACGCAGTGCTTTTGAGCAGACAGGGCTGAATTCGACATTGCGTCTCTCATTGCCTCTACACCGCTCAGGGTTGTTTTTTTTGTTTTTTTTTTACCATCTGCTCACTCTTACCAGCTGGTTTTTCATATAAAGTCAGTTGGAAAACTTTGCTCGTACCAGACGCAATGCAGAGTCACACACACCACTTACACACATACATTAGTTGAACACACAAACTACATTATTATTTTTATTTTATTTTGGCTGCATGCGCTGAGTCTGATATTTTCTCACTGTAGTTCATAAAAAATAGATATAGTAGTAGTATAAATATTACAAATTAAGCTTAGAAAATAAAGCTTAGAAAGCTTAAAATTAGAAAATTAAAAATTAAAAAAAGAAAGTTATGTTGAGTATGAAAACTCTTGCTCATTGCATTTTACTTAAGACTTCATAATTGCCTACTGTGTGTATTGTATTCATTGATGCACTTAAGAATATTCATGTTCTGTGTTTATAAATCATTCGTTTATTATTGTGATAAAAAACATTGATCTGAAGCTCAATCAATTTGAGGCTTAAAATAACATGCCAGTTTAAGCCCCACCCATTTCGAGTTTAGGCCCTCTGAGTACAGATACACATACAGATAATGTAGATGGTTGAACAGATACAGATACAGATACAGATACAGATACAGATAGTGGTGTACTCACTCATCCCTAATTGTTAGTTTGCTGCAAATCCACAAAGACTGAGGATGATACTGACAGAATGTAAAGACCTAAATGTTAGGAAGCTCAGCTGGCACACCAGGTACTCAGTTTGACTAAAGTTATAAGACAATTGCAACAAGGGGCAAAGAGCCTGAAGGTTGAGCACAGGGAAACCTTGATGGAGTCAGGAAACTTGCACGTTCATGGAATTTAAAAACAAAAAAAAGATGGCTGTGGTGTGGCATCACCACCAGTATGAGAGCATAGGTTTGAGAGGTTGATCTATGTTTTAAAGTCTCTCAGGGTTAGATCCACTTGGTGTGTTTTCATGCTAAATCCTGGCCCATAGGGAAGTATAGCTCTAGTGTTCAAAAATGGTCATTTACTGCTTGTTGGTGGTAGGGCTTTCATGACTAGTGATTTTTACAGGTCGACTAGTTGGACCCACTGGTAGTCGACTAGTTGACTAGTTGATAACATATTATGTAATTAAAAAAAAGACGCAGAGAGAAGAGTTCCAGACAACAGCGACATTTGTATTTTTAAAATGGCAAGTTAAAGCATTACATGCATTTTATACAGTGTAATAGCCTCACAATTAGTTTCTGATCAGTCTCCAACTTGAAGCGTGTTGTGAGCGCTGTCCTCACGGTGTCCTTGAACTTGCGGGTAGCCACCAAATCAGACTCCCTGGCTTTCAGCGTGTTGTCAACCAAGTTCAGTAGGACGGGATATATAAATGACAGCCCAACATGTGCCTGTCCACACATGATTGTTGTTGCTTTTGCAAGAGGCCTCAGTAGCTGCTCCATTAAATCCCACTGGCAGTTTTTAATGGAGAGGGCCTTTCTCTGGGATGGCTTCATTGTCTCCTCGTCTTTGAGAACAGCCTGCACCGGGATGCGCTGCTCATACAGGCGTTCTACCATGGTGAACGTGGAATTCCAGCGGGTCGCACAATTGTTTTGGAGCTTGTGGGGTTTCATACCCAGGTTTTCCTGACATTTCTTCAAAGCACAATGTGCAACTGATGAGTGACGAAAATGGCCAACAAGACATCTAGCAGCCGCTGTGGTCTTCACAATCTCAGGTAAATCTAAGCCCACTTTTATGGCTAGTTGAAGGGTGTGCCCTGTGCATCCCAGGTGGTTGGGAAACTCTTCACAAAGCTCCATTGCCAGATTCATGCTGCTTGCGTTGTCATGGATAGTGCAAAACACAAGCAAGTTCCACTCCCCGATCGTTTCTGTCAGCTTTTGGGCAATATTAATTGCAGTGTGTCTCTCGGGCATGATGGTTGTTCGCAGCACTCTTGATTTGATCTGCCAGGAGTCTGTGATGTAGTGAGCGGTCATGTAGGGATCCATAGTGCAAGACGTCCACAGATCGGCAGTGAGGGAGACACTTTTATCTTCCATTTCCTTGGCAATTTTGGCTCTCAGAGTATTGAACTGCAGTGTGATCGTCTTCCAAATTGTAGCATGAGACGGGACTGTATAGCTTGGCTCGAAGAACTTGATTATTTCCCTGAAGCCTTCTCCAGAAAGAGCAGCGACTGGTCGAACATCTTTGACAACAAAGTTTACCAGTAATTCTGTTATTTTCTGTCTTCTCTTTTCTGTGAATGGGCGTTGGGAATAATCTCCAATGGTAGTCTGCCGCTGAGCAGTCTGCTTCTCGGTGACAGCGCCGCTGTCTTTTGGAAGCGGGTGTTTGCTTGCCAGGTGGTTACTCATAGCAGACGTATTGTTGTTGTACTTAAGCGTACTATTACACAGTTTACACGCCACCGTTTTTTTCTCTACATCTTCTGTGAAATACTCCCATACAGATGAACGACGAGCCCGTTTAGCTGGGGCTGGGCCCGCCGCATCACCTGTTGCTGCTGTGTTCTTCGCTGCCATGTTTGTTTACTGGGGGGAAGCAGCGGTGTGTGCCGGGTGATTGGGTAATGTGTTTTATTATATTTGTAATTGTAAAATCAAAACTGTACAGTGGTGCGTGACTAATGTAGTTGAGAATAGCTTGCTATCTTGTAGGCATAAAAAAAGGGGGAAAAAAGCTTGAGATTTTTTATTTTTCTTATCGACTTTTCAACTAGTACCCACGAGGTCGACTAGTGGTTTTACTAGTCGACTAGTTGACTAGTCGACTAGCTGGTGAAAGCCCTAGTTGGTGGTTACCTATTTCGGGTGGAGTCGGAGAACAAAGAAAGGGAGGTATCAAACTGGAAGAAATGCTTTGTTTATCTTAATACTGACAGTGAAAAAATAACAGTAGTATCCTGAACTCTTGTGGTAACCTGGCAAAAAAAAAAAGAAAAAGGCTCATTGTTACAGTGGAACAGATGCACCAGTAGGAGAAAACAGCTACATGTGCTAAGGCCCTCTCTCTCAGGCATAGCAGCAGGGTCAGTGGATAAAGTAAGAGCATGTGTAAAGGAAAGAAACTTGGCTGAAGGCAGTGGGTAAGTAGGACCCTGTCAATTCAGTCCATTCTCATTTCCAGGTTGTCAAATTCTGCAGCGTGGTCATGCCCATTTTGCTTCTGATACCAAAGTGAAAGGCTGACTTCGCCATCTGACAAACACAAAAGACACCCTTTAAAAGCCAAAGCCACCCTGGGGCATCAGTATTAGATGTGGGGGATGGTGACATAGTATAAAAAGTGAGAGAGTCTGCATAGGGAGGTGGTTGATGTGGGTGGCGAGCGTATAACCCACAGGACCATCACCCATGACCCCCCGAGTTTGAGGAGGACCTCTCATGTGGGACCGACACCGTGTCCAGTTGCCTAAACCTGACCTTTTTCTATCCTTAACCAAGTGGTTTTTATGCCTAAACATAACTTTTCCCTGACCTTAACCAAGCAGTTTTGGTGCCTAAACCTATCCATGTGCGTGATAAAAGCATGATAAAAGCAAAAAAGCCTGATGTGTCTCATCTTGATGCCAAAGAGTGACCAAGCTGTGGTATTTGACAACCTGTGAATGAGAATGTGTTTGCTAATGCCTTATTTCAGGAATAGCTATTGTTTTAATGGTAGACAGATTATGTCAGGACGTAAAATGAGTCTAGCCCACATAACTGACGACTAGAGCAGTACGTGCAAGACTGTGTAGCCTAAGGAATGGTCTGCCTTTATATAAGCATTGATTTTCAAATGTTGCGTTAGCTCATGCTCTGAAAAACTTTTATCTCACTTGCAGCCATAACAGAAACATTATTGCAGTTGCCAAATGACACTTTGCATTGTGTTACCTTTGTGTAAGGCTGTTGAAGGGGAGTGTGTGCTCTTTATTGCTCCATTTCTCCACCCTGAGCTGTATCACCCACTGATGTAATGGGCCATCAACTAGTTTAGCTAAAACAAATGCACTGAACAGTGATCAGTCACACTGACATGTGCAACATGTTGATTTGGGTCTAAATAGTTTGCCAGCTGTCTGTAATTAGTTGTTACTCACATTTTAACAGGTAAAACAAAGATTTACTTACAAGGCCTATTTGAAACTAGCAGAACGGTTGTGGTTACACCTGTTGCACAGGTCACACTCAGTTTGGCTGTGCCCCAAATACAAGGCAGCTTCCTGCTGCCTAGTGAGACAGCATCCTTAGTCTTCACTTCACACAAGCTATCTCTGAAGGACTCTGGTTTTAGAGGGGCAACCAAGGCAGCATGCTGTTGCTAAGATACCACATTTGACAGTTGTCAGTACCACTGGTCATTACTGTTCCATTATGAGATCTGGTTTGTTTTTTACTTTGTTTTTTTTGTGTTTGAGATTTAAAAAATGGATAAGAAAAGTGACAATGACTTTTCTACTTGATCAAATACATGATTGTTCCCCAATGAGCTTGATAGAGTGACTGTGACATAAATGCTAGCTATTTATATGACTATTTTTTTTGCTGATGACTATATGACTGTTCTGCTTTTGCATTTGATAAGCACAGCAGAGACAGACAGGAAACACAGGGCAGCAGATAGCCTTGGCTGGAATCAAACATGGATCATTGTGAGCCGGTCCCAGTATGTGCTCCTCAGTTTAAGCCACTGGCAGAAATGTCAGATGTTTAAATAAGTAAATATTCAGTGACATGACTACTTAATTCTTAGTAGAAAAGTAAAATTGAAATTACAGTTACCTAAATGTATACACAAACTCCACAGGTGTGTGACAGTTAATTAATTTGGAATTAACTGTCTCCAGGACACACAAGATTGGGGGATATCTTAATGTTGGACACATCTGTGCTACCCTGAAAAACTGGCCAAAACGAGGCACCTCAACATGCAGTAGTTTATGGAGAAATTTGATTAGAATATAACTTGATGCCTTTCTGCTTCAAATGCTGCCTCAGTAGGCAGCAATTTTTCCATTTGGGACACAGCCTCTGATTGAATTCGTCATTCATGGAGAATCATTCCATTTCTGAGATGAACTGTTTTTAGATAAAGTTTTGAAAATGATTGAGGCCATGAGGTCACTGGAAGGAGTATTTATAATCTCAGATGTCTAAATTTTGGCTTAAAATAAGAACCCAGCAAACTAGTTTTTGTGAGTGTAAATGCTTGAAAATGCTTAGATTCTGGATATTTTCTGAATTATTTATCTATTTAAAGTGCTTTCTGCAAAGTGGTAGTTTTAGAGAAAAATCTGGTTTGGTTGGCTTTTTGTTTGTTTGCTTACTTGCTTTTTTTGAATCAAAAGTACAGCTTGCTATGGGAGAAACTTATGAGGTGGGAGGACGGTGGAGGAATGCTGCCAGACTACCCTTACAGTAACTGAGAGCGAATCATTAGAAGTCAGTTTGCCAGTCGACAGATAATAAGATATTAAAATTCTTTTCATCTGGGAAGAAGAAAAGGAGTGAGGCATTAGGTTTGCAGAAAACAGGTGATAACTGCAGTAAACACCATACAGACACTACCTAAAAAGGCAGGTGTTGTGGTCCAGATGTGGTGGATTTTGTATTTTGTGGAGGTCAAAGTATGAGAGGATACAGCAGATAAAGAATATGAAAGAAAAAATCTCAGGGAATACTGAGTTTGCAGTGAGGGTGGAGCAGCGGGGTATGAAAGTTAGTCCATTGTGGTGAGATTAAATTGCAAGGGTTTGCAGGAAAGTCAACTTTAACACTGCTGAGTGAATTTGATATTCATGGTTAGAGCTTAAAGCGGGCAGTAAAAGCAATGCGTGAGACAGTGATGGCAGCTGATGGATGGCTGTGACTAAGGAGAAAGTCTACTGACTGAGGCACAAAGTCACTAAAATAAAAGTGTTTTTGGGTGTTTCAGGACAGACAGTGGTTGTATTGGTTCGTTAGCATGTTGAGATATTGGGTTTGCTAGCATTTGTTTGCTAGTAGCATGTCTGCTGGCGTGTTCTTTATTCTTTAATCTTTACTCTTTATTGGGACCCCCATTAGCCTCCAGAGAGTGGTCACTAATTTTCCTGGGCTCCACACAAAAAATGGCAACAATAAAAAAGCAATAATTAAAATCACCCTGTATCAATAAAACAAAAAGACAAAAACACGCCAAATGTAAAGATCAGTAAATACGAAAAATAACTTTACATATGAAACAAAAATAGTAACCTACAATGAAAACAAAAACAAAATTATCAGATATGCAAGAACAAAAAGCAAAAAAAATTAAACATTAAAACAAAATTTCTAAAACAGAAAAACCACTGTAATGTCTATAAGAAATGTGTTAGTTTTTCTTTGAGTTACTCGTTAAAAGAAAATCTACCATTAGTCTGTCTGATATTGATAGAGAATTATTCCAAGCAGAAGAAGCTCTATACAGAACATTTCTCATCATACAGTAGGTTTTAGGACTTGGCACCACCAAATGACCAATGCTCACTTTATAGGTATTATACCCATGACAAAATCCATTAAATACTTTTTTATCATAAAAGAATTGTGGAGTACTATTTGTTAGTAGTTGGTAGTTGGTTTATTTGCATATCAGCTTAACCAGTTTATTGTTATGGTTGCAACATCATTTCTAACTCCTTAAATTACTCCTAATGTTTTCTCATACTGGACCACTCTCAAGATTGAGGGCCTCCAACCACAGAAGTCTATCTTACCAAGATGGGAGCTGTGTATATCACTTGATGGCATTGTTGACAGCAGGGCAACAGAACTGGAGAAATATGACACTCAGCCCCAGTAGAGAGGAGTCATAGAGTAATGTTGAGCAGGTCCAGGTGTCTACAGTGAAGGGGGGCTGATGTGTCATGGGCCACCTTGATGTAACATCAGTGAAGGAACCTGGGAGGCAAATATGGAATCTTAATCACATTAATGAGATTATTTGTGAATGATGCTGCTTATGCAATGGTTTTGTAGATCTATGATGGTGTCACATGCAGTGCCCTCCACCACACTCATTTGTGGGCTGTCAGTTTTTTAAAGCTGAAACCTGGAATGATTTCTAAGTAACATACTGTATAGTGTTGAGTGTAATTTGATTACTTTTATTCAGATTACTGTGGTTAGATTACTTTTCCCAGTAATGAGGTGCTGCAAGAGATTACATTTGAATTTTCAGCAATCACATCACACTTACTATTCTAGTAAACTCAGTTCTCTCTAAGCCATTCCTCATCCTAACTATATACATCATCCAGGGGATCCATGACAGTAAATGTGTACATGAGTCTCCTTGTCCCCTGCAACCATAATGACAAGAGATAGAGCAGGATGCCTGTATTGCTTCATGTCAGAGAATGAATGCTAAAATGAGCAGATGTACCCAGCTTCCTTGCTCACACTGCAGAATGGATAACACAACTCACAGAGCTAATAAACACATATGTCAGATGTACATATCCTCACAGAGTCACTCTGGTGTGCTACATGTCTTCCCTAAAGCCTCTTACATCCTCAAATACATATCACTTAGTTTGAGGGGGCATATTATTGATGTGTGCTAGATAGTATGGAAATTGGATCCATGTTAAATGAAACATAGAATAGAGGTGGTGGGGAGAAGTGGCACAAGCAGTAAACATTGATATTGGATACATATCATTGACTGAGGCATGTTTTATTGCAACAGTAATGCACAATATGGACTGCAGTACATGGCGATCTGTCACACACACCTACACTTACTATAGGATGCTTTAATGGTATAGTAAAGACAAGACAGAAGGCCCAAGGAGGTGATAGGCAGTCCAGCAGATAGACACCATAAAAGTCAACCAGAATTTACTGGCCACACTTTTAAGCACAACAGTGTGTGTATCGGCCCTCCTCGAGAATTGATGATCACCATATGGTGTGTCACAACAGTATCAAAATACTTCTAAATATTTGAAACCCTGTTCCTGTGATTTAATATACCAGAGGCTCCAAGAGCCTCAAAAGGGAAAAGACTATTTGTAAGAAATAAAGTGATCCTCTTGCTGTTTCTCTTTTTGAAACATTTTAGAGTGCAGTTTTTTATCATGTGTACCCATGAATAATATATTACCTCTAATACCGCTTTTCTCCTAAGGTTTCGCTTGTTCATCTGTGCTAGAGGAATTAGTGAGGTTGGTTGTCTACTGAACAAGGTTGATACCCTCTCACTCTGCACATTTAGCACACCAGCAGAACAATAGGTGTGTGCTGGACTGAGTGTTAGTGTGAATCACATTATTTTTGCTATTACAGCTTCAGTGCCCTTCACATTTTGGAATACAATATACATCCTTGGAGATTAATTTTCAGGGTGGCCAAACTATAAGATTTTTAATTAAACACTAAAGTGGACTTTCCTGACAAACCATAGCCTCAGAGGAGCTGTAATGTAGAGCTGATTTCATCCTGTGTTCTACATGACCCCAAGTTAGTACCAGTTAGTCCACACACATTCATGAAGGTGCTGGGTTAAATGAAGTCCAGTAGGGAAAGAAAGAGAACCTGCATATTCATCTACATAGGTGGCTATTTTTATTAGACACCATTTTGAGCCACTCAGACCCTCCTCAGGTCTAAAATAACATTAGTCCACACAGGTGTTTTGTAGGAGATAATTATAAGTGGGTGCATCCAACCGGAAAACATCATAGTGCCCCCTATATCAAAGGAGCCAAATGACATTTATAGTCATAAAATAGCACATCGCATGTTATGCCCCATCTAGGGGTGTCCAAGACACAGCATGAAAAAGCCCTATCTTCCCCTAGTCCCAAGCAGCCACAAAAACAAATAAGCTCAATATCCAAATGACAACAACTTACCTCCCCAACTAATAAAACAGGAGAATATAAGGTCAAACAAAACTGGCAGTCCACCCACCCCTACCAACTCCAAATCAAATTCACAAAAAACGACAGAAATGTCAGGTGTATAGTGGCCGCTGGGGAAATGCTATTTAAATGCTATGCTATTTACACACCTATTTACATAAAGAGTAGCAGACACACCTATACTTGGCATACAAAGTTTATAAAAATTAACATAAAAACACGAGAATTACAACAGTCGTAACAACATATATTTATTATCACGAAAGAAAAGTAAAAATACAAAATAGTCTGTTTTTTCATCAAGACAGTTTTGCTTTTTTGAGGTTTTTTTTGAACCAGTAATGAAAACCCCCAGTAATCAAATATAAGATCAAGTCAATAACAATAAATATATACAGTACATAAAGTAAAAACACAAGTGAATTCCCCATCCTTAATACCTCTGGCATGATGATATTCTGGAAGGCTTTTTGCAGTGTGTTGTAGTAATTCTAAAATATAATAATTCAATATGATATTAGACAAGTATAAATATGCACTGACATTTTTTTGTTAAAAAAAAATGGCTATTTTGTATCTTAATTCTTCATATGTTTCTTTGGTGATGAATGAATGAATATATATATGATGCGCTATTTTATGACTTTTAATGTTGTTTGTCTCATTTCATATACAGGGTGCTATGATTCCTATTATTGAAGCTAATTAGCGTAGTTTCAGGAGCAGGACCACACCACAACCACGCCTCTTCCGGCATTGCTTAAATTCTCCTAACCCTCTCCCCCTCTGTCACTCTCGTATTCTGCGCGAGAACCGAGACCCGGCAACTTCGTGCCCTAAACTCGAAGCAACCTGCGCCTTAAACTTAAGCTTTACTCGGCAACCACTCACCTCTCTCCTTCGGAAGACGACTCGTTCGACCGGGATCAGGACAATCAGGCCCAGAGTTTTAATCAGCCCTTCTCCGCGGTTCCAGCACAGACGAAAAGCATCTCTCCGCCGCTTCGGTGCCCGAGACCCCGCTTTCCGCCATCTAAAATCCGGTCAGGCCAGCCAACACAGTTTCCTCCATAGTGTGTATTCCGCCCGGTTCATGTCTCCCAAATATCCAAAATCATTTCAGTCCATTATCATCGTCGGACGATTCCTCCACGTCCCCAAGCCTTCCTCCTCCATCATCGCCGCCGCCGCTCTCCCACTCTATCGCCCCGAAGACATCTTAAATTCCC
>OMLB01054819.1:0-24079 GCA_900302555.1 Myripristis jacobus
CAGGAGTGCGTCGACATCTTGCTCCAGTATGGATGCCCAAATGAACCAGCCCCCTCCATCGCCACAACAGCCAGCTTCGCAGGAGCTGCGACTCCCAGCTTCTCTGTTGCCATGACGCCGAGCCTATCTGTGGCCACGACACTCAAGATCTCGCACAAGAGCGGCACCACCAGCATGAGTCATAGCAGCTCTAGACGAGCAGTGTCATAATCAGAGTGTGGCGTGGGGTGGTACAGCGTGTGAATATGTGTGTGTGTGTGTGTGTGTGTGTGTGTGTGTATGTGTGTGTGCATGAGTGTGTGTATGTGTTTCCACCAGTATTGAAAAAGTCGCTTTGCCCTCATAGCCTCTACTGTAAAGTACCCATATACTCACACTCGGACACAGTGACAGGCCGACAAGACTGATGAACAAACTGCCAAATCTCTCACTCTTAAAGCCAGATAATGAGTGTAAAGGCTGTGTGTGTGTCAGAGAAGAGGCGGCTCCATAGGCAACCAGTTCCCACTGGTAGTGACACAGACAGATTTGTGTGAATGGATGAGGGAAATGCTTCTGACAAAACTCTGTAATAACCACTATCCCTCTCCTGCAGTACACTTTAGAAATACACCAACAGTAAGACAAAGATAATGACATCCATATGTCTGAGCATCCAGATTTGGCAGGACCTTCTTGTACTGTACACCACATGATACGATTCCTAGTTCATCATGGATCTGCACATAGAACCTGCAACAAAAGACCTGCAATAATTTTAACATTTGAGAGATGGATGCTTCTATATTCAAATCTCTATCTGCTGGAAATCCTAAATATTACAGCTGACCACCTTTATTGACAAAGAATAACCACTACAAATTCAAAGTGCATAGATTGTGCTATGATCGACACCACCAGTCATTCAGCCAATGGCTTGTGATTAAATAATAAATTAAAAAGCATCTCTCCAGTGGCTGGGAGTGGGGAGAATATTTTAAAGATGATCAAAAGTAACTGTACAGAAATTCACGGAGAAACTCTATTACTATAATTCTGAAAACTCAAAAGCGCTTCATTTATCAAGATTGTTACTGTATGATTTGTACAGTTAGCTCTGTGTATAGTAATTCAAAGGATTGCGCCTAGTTGTTCACAAATTTACAACTTATCGATTAGGTTTTTTTTTTTGTTGCTAGCCGAATGATGATTATTCTTTCACGTCTCTTTGACATCAAAGAATGAGATTTATAATTTATGTTTGTATAGCTGTGCGTGACGTAAGCGCTGAACAGGGTGTGCAGACTCTGAAACATGAGTGCATTAATACATGGGAAGGGAATGATTCCAGCAGCAGCCCTTTGTCTTGGGTGGAATGCCACTTGACATGGCCGTGTAAATGAATGAATGAATGACTAAATGAATGAATGAAATGCCTTGATTTTGACTGAATGTATGCCAAAAAACCAATGGTTTCAGTTCTTTATTTCAAATACTATTGTGTATCATCTGAAATACAGCTATGAACCACTGTCTTAGTGCACTGTCAGGGCGTTTTCATTTGACCGATATCATTCCTGCTGTACAAGTGAGTTATTAATTGACAAAAGTGGATCAAAGTTGTCAACGTTTCTGATCTGTAAAACTGGGCCTTCTAATGAACATATTTGTTAATGGCAATACAAATCAACATAAAAATCGGTTGCACAAGCTGACACTTGAAAACCTGGCATAACAAACAACCCCCCCCTGCAGTACTGTATGTATTTTAACCTGAAAACACCACTGATTGTACATGTCTGTGATGTAAGCATCTCTTTCCATTTGTATTTTTTTACCCATGCAATGATTCATACAGCATTGATTATCAATACAATTAGGCAACTGCCGAAACTGTGACGTTTTATTTAGAGGTGTGTGTCTATTATCTATGTTGGGGTGGAGAGGGGACCGCATTTTGAAGGGCAAGAGGTGTTACTGTTGGTTATGTGCATAATGTATACCCTAACCTGGTTGATTTTTCATGACATGGTGAGCAGGTGCAATCAGTCTTAACCCTTTAAAAAAAGCAGTTCTGCACCTCAGTTAATAACATGGGCTCATATTTGTGTTTCCCAGTCAGACACTTGGAGAGGGTGGGAGGCTACAGCAGACAGGAACATATGTTAGTTTACAGTGTATGGTCCAGAATGGTGAGCAGAGGGTTCCCAGAGGTAACACCTGCCAGCAGCCATCACTTACACTGGAGCAGCTTTCAATGTGACATCTTTTGGAACAAACCTTTGTCCTCGTTAATGGCCTCCATTGGCTATGACCTGTTTCTTTCTGGGTCAATGTCATGGATGCACTTTTGTACCCTGACCCCGCTGAGCAATGTTTTCTGCTTCGTGGCTCTATTTTGAACAGCCACAAAGGTATCTAGGTGGATGCACAAACATGCACAAAGTGAGCGGCACTAAGTAGAGCTCATACCTCTGCTAACGTTATGCAGCAGTCAAAATATGTCAGCACCACAAGTCAGATTGTCACCAAAACTTAATCATTTATTTAATGGTCTCAAAGTTGTTCAACATTAGAAGATGCACACATTTTAACGACTGCGCCTGAAATAGCACATGAGATAGCCCTGTTTAAAGTCAACACAATTATTTTATTATCTTAATTATTTTAGCCAACACAATGTGGACAAAGTGCACTATATGTTCAGTAGCCATGAGGCCAGAAAAAGGCTCCTCAAGCCCCCAAGTTGTTTTTAGGGCTAAAAATGGAGCATTTGCTTCTTATGTCTGCTGGTAGGCAGATAGAGTTTGATAGTTTTATGTGTACCTATTCAGGTAAAACGCCTTTTGTGAGAAGCCACAGTAATGGCTGCTCCCCCTTTGACCAATTAGTAAAAGAAGTCAATCAGTTCCTCTTCACCCTATTACTAACCTTTTCACAAAGGCTTGTGCAAATCCATTTATTGCCTACCTTTTTGATAAATCCTGCTAACAGACAAACAGAGGGACTGTCCCACCCCCAGCTGCGTGGCAAAGGTAACAAAGAGACATGACAAACTCTGTAGCTCCAAGTGACAGTTTAATGGCTCAAACCAACAGGCCTGTGGGAATGTCTGGGATTAAAACCTGTCAGGGTTTGGGAGCTAAATGGAAATAAAATATGAGGTTTTGATACTCACATCAAGTGTCATCTTAATAAGGACATGCTTTCAATGTGACTGATTTTAAACTTGCATGTTTTTATCTGCACATTTCTCTCTCGTGACACTGGATCCACTGAGTTGTGATACCTCTTTCAAGTCAAAACAATTATTTTACTTACAGCTGAGCATAAAAAAACAAAACAAAAAACATTGATGACAGGCAAGGACTAGCTTTACATGGTGCAACAGAACTGCAACTTCATTAATTTTGGGTTTGCATTATTTGGAACACCCCATATCTGTTTGGGGGCATAACAGCAGTAAAAGTTTTATTTCAAACCTGCATTTACTTGTAGGGAATTTGCATTGTGTTCAGTCTTAACACTGCTGCATATGTGCATCTAGCAGTTACAAGACTGAGCATTAAAGGAGATCCAGCATCATGTAGGCCACAAACATGACTCTCTTTATGATCATGATTTGTAGAAAAATGTGTAGTTAATTATTCTACCATCACGGTAAGTAACAGATTTGTGTGAGTGGACAGGAGCAAATTACTTTTTTAAAACTGATAGTTCCTTAACTCCAGCAAATGTACAAAGTGTCATTTACCCCTCTGCTGTTAACTGAAAATGAGCAAGGTCAGGCTGCCATGATTATTTAGTGATACCGCATCTAATTTACTTTCTGTCCCAGGTAGTCTTTATCAAGGGCCATGAACCCTATAAATGAAAGTGCTTGGGTTAATTTCAGGTTGGTGTTTCAGACCTCCTCTCCTGCCTCTTTTTGTCCTCTCAGCAAAATCCAAAGTAATCTCAACAAAAGTTCAGGAATGGATGCTAGCAGGTCACAGGACATGGTCAGGGCACAAATGAATCCCTTACCTCAGAGGATCAGTGTTAAAGAAAACCCCTGACTATTAGAGCCTGGATCCAGTCCCATAAATAATGCATTTTTGCTTTCACTCACATTTGTTTTTAACCACACAACCATTTACATATTGTGATGCACTGGACGAGCAAAGTCCATGGGGAATTTACTCTTTCAGTCCTCAGCCTGTTTCATTTTAGTCACAGTCGCTGCTTTAGGCAAGTGGGTACATCATGTTGTTAAACACTAAATATGAATGAAAGTTAAAAGGATTCCGAGCCACAACTTTTTTGACATGAGAGCTCTTTGATCAACTTGCAGTTTGACATCTGATGTGCAGTGCTTGTCAGATGGCGCAAGCCAGTGTGTACCGTAAAAATAAGACAGCTTTGCACTGCATCCAGTACAGCACACTAAATATTGAACACAGTTGAGAGACAGCTGTCAGTATTGTTTTTACATAGGCGCAAGTTCACTGAAGACTTGATTTGCCAAAAGGCAGAGAAGGCTACTTTTCTCTGATGTGAGCTGTACAGATGCTGCTGTAGATGTATTAAGAAAGTCTTTTGATTTCATGCTTGCAACACACACACACACACACACACACACACAAAATAGACAGCTTGTACTGAACTGTTAGTTTACATCGACAGTGGCCTCATTTAAGAGCACATTTACGGCATTAGCTCATGACAGATTTAATTTTTTTTTGGCACTTATGCAATAGAAAGTTCTGGGTGCAGACAATCAGTTCTGCAAGCGGGTAAGTGCTCCCTTGGGTGATGTGTTAGTGTAGAATCTCTGATGAGGCTCCTCATTAGTTGTTTTCCACATTAGAGAAATAACCTACCTGGTAGATGTGTTTACTTTCTGTGTGAAGGGTTTTAATAGCATTCTCATAGGCTCATATCATGATTAATAATACATTCATGAATAAACAATCAGTTTTTCCAGTGGACTCATTACCTTTTCATGTAACATAATTACAGAGTAGGTTTTATGTGCAGCAGAAGTCTAATAATAGTAACAACTGGGGCTCCCCTTCATACCTCCTTACTTATGTCATTTATTTTAAATCCACATTAAGCTTAAGGGTGTTTTTCTGTGTTTCTCATCAGCCTAAATAACAAATTGCATCTGAAACACAGAAGATTGTTCATATTGCCCCTGATTGAGACCACATTGATTTAATATCATATGTCTAGCATGGTCACAATGAAAATTTTTTCTTGGTATACAGTGAAATTTAAAACTATCTCCTGAACAGCCAGTGAGCACTCCATCGAGGAAAGGCTGGACACACCAACGGTGGCTGAATGTGTTGAGAATTTTTTTTTTCTCCATCTCCACCTGCCAGTAAGAACAATAAATCTGTGTCTGGGGACGCACAGGACATTACTTCTGGATAATAAAGTCTTTCAAACTTTCGAAAATTCAAACAGTTATCTCCCGCTGCCACTTGTGGCCGACAAAGTGAGAAGTTGCCAAGTGCAGCTTTAAGTCGAAACAAAAGAAGGCCATTAACATCCATGTTCTGCCCCCCCCCCTTTTCCCCTAACTTCCTCCTGCAATTCAATCTGTATGCAAATTCTAATCCTCCACTCCAAATAAATGCCCACTCTGCCTTGAAGTGTGGGCATTTATTTTTAATATGAAGGGAGCAGACTGAAAAAGCAAATCAATCATTTAGAAATTAAATGAACTGTGAACTTTCCATATTCCTTGATGCTGATTTGATATGGCATACAGTTACATGGTGAAACCCCCCTTCCATTGAGCCACAATGGTAGCCCAGACTGTGAATTGTCGAACTAGGCGAAGATCTTAGCGATGAACTCTCGGAAACGTTTGGCGTACTGCTCTGGGTGAACTGTTGAGATTTCTGCTCCTGCCTGAGAGACAGACACAGAGGATTAGTCACCAAAAAAAAAAAAAAAAAAAAAAAAAATCACAGCTCCCCTTTATAACTTGCATGAACGTCATTTTTGTCAAAGCCCATAGCGTGACTGAAGAGCTACAGCATGGCGCCAGATAGAGAGCCACGCTGATTTGTCAGTGTGTATAGAAATGATGTAAAACTGCAGTCCTGTGTGATAGCCTACACTTTTAAAAGGCTCTGATCACTCACCCCATGTTTGACAGCCTTAGCAGCATGAGCAGCTTTCTTCTTGGTGTCATATTGCGTCAGCACATCAATAAGACCCATGAAATACACCTCCCTCTGGGGTGCACCTATATCACGTCAGCATTCAGAAAAGCAGAAAGTGGCTGTCTCGCTCTGTGCAGTCGGTCTCTCTTCACTTGCTCGAGCCGTGGCATGATGTAGGTGTGTTTGAATTTGCTTACACAAGTTGATATGACTTACTTGCTGCCAGCACTGTCAATGGATGGATATTATTTCCAGAGGTGATCCCCCACGGTCAGAGAAGTAGCTGACAGTCTGAGCAGCAGTGGCCAATTAAAAGAGTAGCAGTCAACAGCCTCACTTACTGTCTACCATCTGAAGCCTCAAAAAAATATTTAAACCATCCACAACAAAATGCAACAAAAATAGCATTTTCTGATGCTTATCACTTATCTTGGGAATTCCTCTGCTTGCAGAACTGATAGTAGGGGTGAAAAAGCTCCAGTGGGTAAAACATTGACATTTTTTAGCTAATAAAACAGGACATGGAGCTGCCAGTTAATGCAAGTAAGACAAGCAAGGCCATAAAGCCCATATACATTGAGAGGTACAAGCCCCCCCCAATGTTCAGGCACTCCAAAAATGTCCCCCCCCAAAATATTGCTGGAATATATTAGCAATTCAATGTTCAGGCATTCCCAAAATGTCTGTCCCCCCCAATGCTGAAATGGTGGTTTCGGCCTTGAAGACAAGAATTTATTTGGGTAATGAAGAGATTAAGTGTTGTGAAAAAATAACAAAAGCACATCTTGTTGAATATTTTTTTTGTATGATGATCAGACCCAGAAACAGTCATGTATGAGGGGTGGAAGTAATAAAAATCAACTGATAAAAACAGAGGTGAAGAGAATGCATGTGAAATGAAAAACGGAGGGGTAAAAATGGATGTGAAATAAAAAAAACAACGATAAATAATCAACTGATTTGATTAAAGATTAAAGAGTCGTGATATGATAAAAACAGAGCCATATTTCATCTTTTTCCCCGTCTTAAAATTCATCATTCATCATTCACAAAACACAATCGGGAGTTATGAAATTACGTGAATTGAAAAATAGAGTGATAAATTGTCATCTACTGTCTTGCCATTCATCACCCACAACATATTTCAAGCAGAAATAAAAAAAAAATCCTCTATTTTTA
This sequence comes from Myripristis jacobus, assembly GCA_900302555.1. Taxonomy (NCBI): domain Eukaryota; kingdom Metazoa; phylum Chordata; class Actinopteri; order Holocentriformes; family Holocentridae; genus Myripristis; species Myripristis jacobus. Next base: position 7,320 of record OMLB01054819.1, read on the forward strand.
TTAATTAACTTTTGTTACTTCCACCTCTCATAGTAGCGTCTTATATAAGTGGTTTATTAAAGCATTATGGTTGGCACAGCACAGAGCACTGCAGTGTCTCCACGGAGCAACCAGGTAGGCGAGGTGCACAGTTTTTACATGGTTGGATTATGTGAACATTATACGGTAGAGCACAGACAGGAATTGGCGAGATTACTGGTGTAAGGGCAAAAATACAAGAGGGAACAAGGTGCGATGGAAAAATGGAGGAAGAGCAGATGCAGTTGGGTGGGATGTTATTTTCTACGACAACTTTTTGGCCACAAATTCTGTTGTTCACCCAAATAGGTTCTTCTTTTACTTGCATTTACTCTTATGTCTGTTTTATTGCTCCTGAGCAACATTGTAATCTGTCCTCTGTGCTCTCCAGTCCTGTGTTACAGCCCCTTCCCCAGGTGTTGTCCTGTTACCTTGTTAGTTTCTGGTGTATTTAAGTCTGGTTTTCACTTCTGACTTTGTTGGTTCGTTGTGTGTATCATCCCCGTGCTCTTAATGCCTCTAATGTTCCTAGTTTCCTTTACCTACCTCCACACGTGACAGAGGGGCACGCATTGGAATCAAGACTGTTGTTGCATTTTGTTGTGGATGGTTTAAGTGATGAGGCTTGAAATATTGGCCATTAACAGACAGCTATTCATTAAGCAACCTGCTCGCTTTGACAGTCAGGCATCGTTATCACTGGAAGTGGGTGAGTCATACCAACTTGTGTCAATAAATCTCAACTATCTCTTTAAGTTCTCAGAGGATTTGTCAGGACTCACCTACAGCGCTCTGAATGGCGTACACATCCACATAAGGGTCAAACTCCCCAGGGCCCATGGGCTTGAAGGAGTTCATGTAACCAGCGATGCCCTCAGGTGAGGTGGAACCTGGGGCAGGGACAGCAGCCAGGCCACTTTCATCTTCCTCTTCCTCCTCATAAGAAGACTCCATCTCCTCCTCCTCCTCCTCCCTCTCGGCTCGCTCGACGTCATGAATACCCAGCAGGAGGCTGTAGTCCATGATCCTCATTCGCACCAGGAACTGAAACAAATGCACGCACGTGTATGCAAAAGCCATGAAAAGAATGCCTACAAAATTTGAAGAAAACCCTTTTTTTTTTTACCTCTACATCTCTATTGAGCTTATCCATGAGCTTCTCCTTCTCTTCATCACTCACATAAACTTTTTGCATGTTATTCCTGAAGTCTACATCTTTATAGGTGGGCAGCTCTTTCACCTGAAAATACAGAGTGAAGGTCAACCAAGTTACATTCAGCACAAAAATACAAAGATTACAAAAACAGTCTATGCTGGAGTATTCCTTTAAAAATATTCCAAGGTCGTTGAGTTAAACAGTCTAGTTAAAGCGACAGTATATATATAATATAATAGTTAAAGCTTTAATCTGAAAGTCACACTCGCCACAATGCGCAAAAAAGGAAAATTAGACACAGTACAGAGACTGTAAATTCATACTCTGTCCTAGATCAAAAGCATTTTTTCCTCTTTTCAATGACATGTAAAACTGATGAAAACAGCTTTAACTCTGGTTGGGCCTCAGGGTGCCCGCCAGCCCCTGAACCTCCACGACCGCCTCTCCTTGAAATCAGAGCATCAGCACCTCAGACAGCAGTCACCAACACACAAACACAGAGTACATGATCGAGGGTGAGGACTCCTCAGAGTCCACACCTTCAGCCAGACCGCCTCGCCACAGCCGCAGCCAGTGCAGGGATTGTTACAGCAGCACCACAAGGAGCCAGGACAGAGCAGGCTAGTGAACATGCAGGGAGCTGAAGCTGCTCCTGCTTTCCTTACGCATCACCGTCCTCTGTTTTGACAGATACATCGACTTGGACACTGAAGGGAAGCTGCTGGATGAGCAGCACTCAACAGCAACCCGTGGAGCAATTCTGCACACACTGTCACCGCCAGGTTTGGTTCTTTAGCTCATTTCCCCTGTTTTAACGATTTTTAAATACATACAGGGGGCTGCTGTTTCCCTCCCCCTGGCCATTGTGTGTGTTTTGCAGGTGTGGACTGTAAAATGTGAAAAGGCTCTACATTGTTGAGGAATTTGCAATACAGCTTACTGTCCTGGTTGTGTGTTCCACGGGTGAGGCCACATGTGGCAGTAAATCTGTCATCATTTCAAAACACCGCATGAAGCTGCGTGACAACATGATCTCGCCTGCATGTGACAGCTCTTACTTCTGAAAGCTCTCCTGAATGCTCCCGAGTACTTCAAAAAGTGCACACTGCTGTATCTTTCTCAGAGTTAAAATTAGCACATTAGCATAAATCTACATCGACAAAGCAGACTTCTGTCCGGTGGTATTTTTAAAAGAAGTGTCTCAGACTTTGAAGATTTGAAAACACTATTCAAGTAGCTCAAAGTATGCCTTCCTTGCAGAGTCTTTACATACACACAAAGATCTTGCTCGAGAAAGTGGTCGGCTTTACAGAGTTTGCTGTAATAAATTAGAAGACAAAGTACTTCTCACACACATAAACATTAAAAACACTTACAAAGAAGCCACAAAATTCTCAGTGTTTCTTTTCAGGAGCAAAAAGTCATTAGAAAATTGGTTTGGCAAACTGAATAGATTATACTTCTGTTACAAGAATGAAAGTGTGTCATGCAGAAGGCAGAGATTAAAACTTCCACCGTCTGATCTCACCTTCTCTTTGAAACTTGCTTCACGAGATACCAGGGACCCCTGAGGAAAGAGTAGATCCCACAGTATTTCATTGATTGGCGCCTCTTTCACTCGAACCTAATTAGCATCCACATTTGCATATCACTTCATCCACCTATAGCCGTCACTGTCACCGATGAACTCCCGAAAGTAGGTAAGTGTTCACGAAATTCATGTGCAGTTTTTCCCTGGAACAAGCAGTTTACTTGCTGTTCAGGTGATTTTGGGTCACACAGGCATTACTTCAAGTCACAGGGATTAAAGTGAATTATAACTTAAAGGATAATTCCAGTCACAGTGAATGCTAAGCCCATTTTCCAGTGTGCCATCGTTCCCTCTCTTCCTCTATAAATTCCTCCAGTTAAAGGTTGCCACAAAAAGTAGCAACAAAATGGGTATTTCATAAAGTAGAGAGGGCACTCTGGAAAATGGGCTTGATTTTCACTATGGCTAGAATTATCTTTTAATGAATTTGATAACCCAAACAAAAAAAAAAACCCTAATCCAACTTCCAGAAATATCTACAATTTATACTATTTTTTAAGAAGGCTTCAGTTTGGTGAGTAAATTGTAGGGACATATCTAAAGTTTGTGATGCAAAATTCCATCAAACAAAACTCTGCAACATGCATTGTGGACTTGAAAAATGTTTGATTTTGATTGTGTCCTACATAATATCCTATATAATATCTGATTTTAACTGTGTCCTATATAATATCTAAGAAATGACATTCAGGATGAACTTTTTTTGTAAAGTAGGTGGCTAAATGGACTGAGGCAAAAATGAAATTGAGGACACTTCAACACATGACCCATAAAACTGCCTGTGACCCATTAACAATAGATTTATTTATTGATAATACTGAAGGAAAACATGACCTGAATAATTACTTAACTAAATAACCTCCAATGTGTACCTTGAGGTCATACTTCCTGTGTATATGCAGCCTGTGGCTGAACATGTTCCTCATAACTAAGAGATAGGTGTCCTCGCTCTCCACAGTGACTCTGTACATGGCCAGGAACTGAGGGAGCAGCGTGCTGCCATGACAGGTGACAATGTGCTGGAGGAAGACAGTTAACAATAAATGAACAATGGATAGAGGGGAACAAAGGAAACATCACACTCAGGCGGTGTAAATATGAAAGTGCTGTGCCTACAGAAACTGGTTAAATCCCCTGCCTCTGGAACCACAAATGGCCTATGATCAAATCTCGACAAGTCATCTGCGTCTCCCTCACTCAGTTTCCTTCTCTAGTTTCCCGCTGTCTAAATAAATGATGAAATGCCAAAGGCAAGTGGACTGCCCACTTCCTATGTGAAGGTTTTTTATCAAACCACATTATTTTGCTGTAGGGTACTCAGCAGCTTTGGTTGCACTAAGCATACTAACAGGACTGTCTGAGGAAATCTTCAGTGAAATCATGATCATATGCTTTTCAACCATTTTAACTTTGCTCATTTTGCTCATTAACACAAATAAATTCTCTGGGAGAGAGAACACACAGTAAGTGCATTTTACCAATCTCATCTTACCAATCTCTAAGTCTACTTTGTGTCTACTTTGAGTATTGATTTGCTTGCTATCAATTTTGACTATAATCTCAAATTTCAATGTAAAATGTAAGAGCCCAGATCATACATTATCACCTGGACTCTTTCTGTTTAAAATTAGATCTCTCATCCTTATTCCTTTGATGTTGTCAAACCTTTGCCATGGCAACCAGGGCTATGATAGAAAGAGCAATTCTCCCCTGTAGAATCCTTGTTGCAGAAAATACAGGACAAAGTGTAATTTGAAAAAAAGTGACTAAAACAAAGAAACAAATTAAAATATGCTGAGGTTTCACTGACTGCTTTGTTCACTGTGATTAACATGAAAAAATGGGATCTAAAACTCCTGTCAAAACTAAGAGCGTGACACAGCAGAATGAGGGGTTTCAGGGATGTCAGTCTTACCTGGTGGTACTCAGAGAGAATATTGTGCATTTCCTCCACTTCCTCACTGGAGATTTCTTTTACGACCAGAGTGCGGTCGTATGATGTGAGCAGCAGCCCCATGTCTTGTCCCTCCCCATCTTTGACTGGAGGACTGCGGGCCAGAGACACCTGTTGGTGAGCAAGAATATGGCATATCTGACATAACCAAAATATACTGCAAGCAGTGGTGCATCTATGGTGTTTATCCTCCCAGTGCTGGCGTATAAGGCCAGTCATTTTCACTGGGATCAATTTACACCTGAAATATTGAAAAACTGTGGTGAGCATTTATTTGGTCTGAATAAAGTTAAACATGTATTTAGGGCTGTTGAGAAAAAGATGACATGTGAAGGAACCTGCCTGGTCCTCTACCTCTATGCAGTTAAAAATATTTTAAACAAGCACAGAGGCAGTGTGAGTGATATTCAATATATTTAAATTGAGAAACTGACTGAGCTGAAAGAGTCTCAAGAACCGACTGCTGAACTGTTTTTAACAAAAAATACTCATATTCATTATATATGAATGAATACCAACCATTAAATATTGTGTAAGAGGAGCTCATTTTCATAGTCACTGGGGAATTTAGCATCTATGCATTTCTGTTTTGTGCTACAAGCATCAGCTACCAGCCCAATTCTACATCCTGCTCTAAATGCATGAAAAGACTAGCTGATGATGTTGTAGTCGCTGGCAGATATTTGACTACTTTGTCAAACAATGTACAAGAAATGAGACTGCAAACACCAGCAAATCACTTGTGAAAACAGTACAAGCAAATAGAGAGCCGAGGCGCATTGGCTGCTTGGGTCTAGAGTGTTAGGATAATATGGCTCAATTTATGCAACACTGGGTCACAAAAACCTGCCCTCTGCACCAAAGCCAACTCCCGTTTCAAACCAGTCTTGCATCTTTCTTACTATAAACACTGGATCAGCAGTAATATTGTCTTATGTTTTGTGACTACACGAAATGGTGCACATGTGCCTCACTTGGACTAAGCAAATTTACTGTCAGCAGAGCTCATCTGCGCCACATGACACATGCAAATGCTATACAAAGAAATGCAAATTTAGAAGGGCACGGCAAAGGAGAAAAAAATAGTTAAACAAATTAGATTGTCATGTTTTTATTGAGGGATGATAAAATATTTAAAAATCTAACAGCTGAAAAGGTGAAAGTTAGTTCAGTTGTAATGAATGTTTATGCTCTGGAGTGTTAAGTCAAGTTATATCTTGTCTTTGAAAACTCTTCTTACCTCTTCACATTACAACCATTATAGAGTAAATGCAACACTTAATGAGAATGGCGAATGGCGTCAAATTGCAAGAGTCCACTCTAACATTAGAGTGGGCAATTTTAAAAGCGCTAAAATCCATTCTGAATATTATTAACGCACACGCTGCGGTGAAATTCTGGTGGATACTCATACCTGATAATCCTGGTCCTCAATTCCAAAGCGCTCCCTGAGGTTCCTGAACACCTGTGGGCAGTACTCTTTGAATTTGAATTGTCCTGGGAGATTTTCCCTGCGGGGAATTAACACAAATTTTTATTAAACAAAATAAGGAGGACGCAGCTTGGTTCGTTGAGCTGTGATACTGTGCACACGGCATTTGATCAGCCACATTTTGTTTGAATGAGAGCTACGTGGGAGCTGCATGGTACATTGAATTACTGTCATTCATTCCTGTATCTCCCTGACTCTTCCTCCAGCTTCAGGGAAGAGTATATTTCATTGCTCTAACCATACATATGACTACACATGGAGAGGACACAAATTATTGCAAGTATAAAAAGGTTAACTAGGTAAAATAGCTGCAGGTCTGTGCCATTATTACACCATTATCCATAGATAAAAATTTATGCAGAGGTAGGCAGCAACTAATAACAAAGTATATTTATTTATTCAGTACTCTTGGTGCACTATTAGTGTATTTTTATAGGAATGCTACTCAGACATGTTTAATTTAAGGGCAAAGTAGCCTCAGATTGGATACTTCAAGTGTTTTGCATAATATATATTGAACAATGGGTCACAGGTCATGTTCAAATTATTCTACTTTTTAGTGAAACGCTGGTCTTTAAGAGTTGCCGTGACAAGCGGGTTCACAGCTACTTCAGTGAAGTTTCACAGAGGCAGCAGCAGCACGTCCACTTGAGAAAATTATTTTATTGTTTTTCCCACCTCTGTGAGTCCTTCACCAGGGCCTGGATTCCTGACTGGATTAAAGGATTATACTGAAAGCCACTCATGGAGATTTTTGTAGATTCCACTTGTTTAGAAACTGGACCTCACAATAATGTATGTCCACAGTGTCCACAAAATATGGTGTCACATTTCTACTTCTATTATCTCAAACGCTTCTTCTGATAGACACTTCTCTGTGAGCCCCACAAATTTTCTACATTTTAACATTCCTCTCAGTGAAGGACAGAACGGTCCTATTTGCTTGTTAGTTACTAATATTCTGGTATTATACAACCGCTGGCACCACCAAAATAATTCTCAGAGAGGAGACTGTGCTTCCAACCTTTTATTTGACTTTATCTGAGTATTTTTTAGTAGTAGTAGCAGCAGTAGTGGGAGTAGTGGTGGTGTTGGTGGTATTATAATAATAGAGGAAGTGGTAAAATTACTGTCACAGTTTGCATTGTTCTTTTCTTATTCCTACTGGAAGCGGGCCACTGCAAACTCTGACAGGCACAGGCAGACAAATAAAAAATCCTAAAATCCACTAAAATCCCTGCAGGATGCCCAGTGAAGGCACAGACAATCCGGGGGGAAAGTGCTGAAGTGGAGTGGCTACTGTACTTGTTGAAGAGGTGGTTGTTGACTTTGATCTTGGTGCTGGCTTTGAAGTCGTCTGGAAGCAGCATGACAGGGACAGGCACCTGGCTCAGGTCATTAATCTGCAGATGGTGGACATAACAGCCAACACAGATGTTAGACACACACACACACACACACACACACACACACACACACACACACACTATACAGTATGTGCATACTTACGGAATGATTGACTCCCCACATCAGGATGCTCAACACGGGGTCACTCGCTCGGAAAACTTCTACTTTCTGCTGCACAAAATGTTTCTTCTTCGTCTTCCTCTTCGGAGCCAGGATGTTGAGAGGGTTGGATGTGGCGCTGGGAGAAGCCATCGCACTTTCTCGGGTCTCAGGTGAGCTTGTTGCTCTGCAGCGTCAACGAAGGATAACTAATCTCGGGAACAAAAAGCACAAGACCGCAGCAAACTTTGCGCGGAGGAAGTGCCTTCAGATATGAGCAGAGCTGGTTTCAGTGTGTGAGGTGGCCTGCAGTCCGCCTGGTACGCAGCCACCGCAGCCTGGCACCCTCAGCTTTCGAGACGCAGGGGCCGGATTGCGTCCGTGGGCTCGTCCAGCGTAGTCATAATAAAACCAGACACATGCAGTGTGCACGATCAGAGCATCACCCGGCACCAAGCTCCTCACACTCCACATTACACCGAGCTGCACTCAGCCTGTGTGCTGGAGTCATCACAGTTTCTCATTTTGCCCGTTTAGTTTTTAATCATTTATCATTATTATTATTTACCCTCCCAGATAATGTGTTAGTCATTAGATTACGTGTCATGCAAATTTGCACATTAACAGAATTTTTGATAAGCACACTACCACAATTATTACAACTACTACTACTACTACTTATAGGCTACTACTACTATTAAATACTACTAGCCTACTACTACTAATCATCATCATACACCTCATTAACACCTTTCAAAATAAATCTAATAAAATGCTGGAGGCTATGTTAAATGAATAAAAGCAAGATAAGAGCAAAGACATTATAGAAGGCAAGAAAATAATTGAAAAATAAATTAATAGTGATGACCCAGGTCCCAAAAAAGATTTTTTTTATGACTTAAATTTTATTCATATTTTCAGTTTCCGTAACAAACCCACACAGACACAAAACATTGTTATTTGTATATGTATTGCAGCACCATTAGCAAAACCCTTAACACAAAAGAAGAGGAAGCATAAGTAAATAAATAAATTCCACTAATGAAAACATATAGTAGGTAAAGGGAGGGAGAAAGGAAGAAAATAAGGGAGGCAATGAAAAGACATAAATAGGAGAAAGTTTCTACCGAGGGCATCACATGACATGACATAACCACGGTCCTTCATCGTCCAAAACACAACTTTGCTGTTTTATGTTTTTATAACTTGTTAGAGATATACATCTGATATTTTCCCCATTTTGACATACAGTCTTCCCATGGGTCCTCCTGTCTGTAAAAAGCTGTTCATATGAAGCCCCCCTACCGAGTTGAGTGAACCACTCTTGATATGAAGGAGCCTTTGCTTTATTCAATCCCCTCAGTAAAATCTGTCTGCCCACCATTATGACAGTTTGAATTAACTCTGCATCCTCACAGCCTTTCACCATTAAAGGATCTTCCAGCTCATATAACCTGGATGATAGTTCAAACTTGTTTCTAGTAGTTTGCTTTATGTATTTATTTATGAATTTTTAGCCAAAAAGTCCTGTATTTGCAGCGCAAAGCATGAATTAGTTCTGACATGTCCAGCAGTTTAATGAGTTTTGAACAGTGACCCTAAAACATGTATAGTGAAAATGCTAGACTATGCTACACTAATTAGAGTTAATTACAGCTCCAAGTTAAGTGGTAATCTTAGTTATCTGATCACTAAATAGGGAAATATTAGTGAAGACCAATCATCATACGTAAGTGCTGGATTACTTAGGCCTGGATTACTTAGGCCACCTTATTAACGATGTGTTTTTGCTAAATTGATATATTTATGCGCCTAAACATTTTTTCTTATGATTAAACTTTTATTTAACCAGGTGAAGACACATTGAGATTCAAATCTGTTTTCCAAGTGTGATCTGGAGAAAAGGCAGCAGCACACACATGCTTGAAAATGATTCTCTCAGTCACTTAATTTTGATTATTGAAATGGTCTTTTCACCTCAAGTATCCTGCTGAGTCATCCAACCCAAATCACATGTACACATGTATTTTTAATCTTATTAGTTTTTGTTGTTTTCATCATTTATAGTCACCAATCATGAATGCATTGCAACACTTTACTGTTTATGTGTGGTCAGAACATTCTCACAAAAAAAACAAACAAACCTTAAAAACTGGTCCATCCTGTCCTCATTTCCTGCTCATATGAAAAAGATTGTCGGGTTAAAAGACCAAAAAGTCTTTATTTTCAGAGTAAAGTAACTTTAATTTACAAACAAAATGGAACAAAATGTTTTTGTATTTGTATTATATTTTCACCTGTCTTAACCTTTTGTTTTTAAATGTCTTCCTCTTGCAGTTCAAGAAGTGAAATTCCTCCACTCCAGCCTGTTAGTAAGAATTTGCTTTAAGCTGCCTAGATAAATAAAGTTAAATAAAGTGAAAATGAAAATGAAAAAAAGACATAAAAATAAAAAATAAAATAATGCCTCCATTTAAGTCTGAGTTATGAACAAAAAGGTTACATATTTGGTGTCTGCTAACACAGAAGCACAGATAAATTATTTGACAGCCACTTATTCAGAGCAGCATCAAAATGAACATAAATAGAGTATCATATTTAAGGGAACATAAATAGAGTGACACTGAGATATAGCAATACAGTAATAAAATTACAGTTAATTACAGTAAATTAAAATGTAAAAATCTTAAAAAAACAACAACACTGCAACACATGATGAATATAGACTATAGTTATAGCAATATCGAAAATAGACACTTTAAGTATATCAAATGTGTACAAATAATCTAATTTCACTTTGAAAACACACTATATGTATATTATTGTTGCAGTAATGAACCAAAGTAACCAACCAAATCATTTTGGGTTCTGATGGTTGATATAAATGTGTATATATGCACTCAGTATCCACTTTATCAGGTCCACCTGTACAGTCCAATGCAGTTCAGGTCAACAGCTCTGCCATGAATTCTACCTTTTAAGAAAGTTTATATTGTTGAGTTTTTGTTGACATTGTGGTGAATGTGTAAATTTAATTCTATGATTATTACTGAGGTTGTAGTTTGCAGAGGTCTTGTACTGGACTACATTATATTGAGAGGTGTTTATAATTTTTTGTCCTCCCTATTTATATACATGAGGAGGGACAGAATAGGAGAAACAGCTCTCAATAAAATGCAGTCCGGTACAACAGCACCGCTAACTATGAGCTCAATGCCAAACATAGAAGTGAATGAACACCTCTATTACTGTGACAAAAAGAAAACCTGAGCATTACAGGCATCAGAAAAGTAAACTTTATGTCAGAACAGTCGGATTGTAATAGATTTTACAGGTGGACCTAATAAAGTGGCCACTGAGTATGTGTGAGTGAGTGTGGTGTGTGTGTGTGTGTATTTTTATTATTTTTTACGCTCAGTAGAGGGCGCAAGGATACCAAGTTACCACTGACTGGGGGAAAAAAACGTTTTTTTTAGGAGGAGAAATTCTACTTTCCGGTCTTAAAATATTAAAAATGTGAGGCAGTGTCTGGCACCTTTTCAATCCACAAGATGTTCTTTTGTCCAATGACTTTTGCTCATTCAAAATGCATCAGTCAGTCCTTACACGTACACGAAAACTTCAACATATTACTCCGCTACTTCAATCACTTCATTGGCTCCTGCTACAATACAGAATGACCTTCAAAATGCTGCCACTAGTCTATAAAGCCCTTAATGGTTTGGCTCCTCCGTACATTTCTGACTTGCTCACTGATTGTAACCTGATCAGCCTTCTCGGGTCATCAGGCAGAGGTCTTCCAGCTGTACCCAGAATTAGATCCAGGTCCAGTGAGAGTGCCTTCACTTACTGTGGTCCTGCTCTCTGGAACGAGCTTCCCGCTGACCTGAGGTCCAGCACAACTGTGCATTCAAAAGAAAACTCAAAACTTTCCTTTCTATTCTCCCAGGCTTATGGTTAATTAATGCATGTGTGTGCGTGTGTGTGTGTGTGTGTGTGTGTGTGTGTGTGTGAGTGTGAGTGTGATGCACATGGCAGTTGGTTACATGTGTGGCTATATGATAGGGTTAGGAATTTCTATTTAATTGTGTTGATGTTTTTGATTTCTAATTGCTGTGTGGTGTGTTTAATGTACACCCTGTGTAAAGGTTCATTGCTTCATTTTCTGCATTTTACTCATGCTTATATTCTTATATTTATATCGCTCATGCTACTGATATTTTCATGTTTATGTCTGTATTCTTATAGTTTGCCTTACAATGTAAAACACATTGGGCTTACTCTTAATGAAATGTGCTATATAAATAAAATTGCTATTGCCATTCTGTCTCATATTGGTAATCAAACTTTAGGCTTCTCTGCTTTAGCCACGTCTTCATGCACTTTAACAAATCAAGGTGCCCTCCTGTTTTACATTTGAAGGCACTGGCACGCCATTCTCATCCACACACCAGCAGTTGCCACGCTGCATACCTCGAGAGGACCAACACTACACAAAAGAAAACACACAAAGGTGCATTGGTGAAATCCTTCTTTAGAGCTGCACATGGTATATATGCCTAGTTTCAGTCCGGCTGACATGATTAAAACTTCACAAAAATTGGACAAACTCACTTGCTTCTTTCTGAAGAAACCACGCTTGTCACAATTGGGCATGTAAATATCCTGATGTGACTGGAATAACTGGGCATCGTGACGTTTCATAATTGTGGTAAGCAGTTTGCGACATGGAGCCTAGTAAAGGAAAAGACACAGAGGTTTCAAGAGGTTTCAAGGTAACCCAGTTTCAGGTTGTTCATTTAGTTTTTCTCTTAATTACTGCAGTCAGTAAGGAAGATGATTGTTACCTTCTCTGGATCCTGAGTAGGTGTAGGGTCTGAGATCAAGTGAAGAAAAAGAGTTTAACATTGTGCAATTAATTATGATGTTATTGTTCAGTGAACTGCAATTATCATACTTGTTTTTACATGGTAGTCTAGGTGATGCATTTATTTTTTGTTAATAAACTCAGTGTTGCTGGACTCTATCCTCACTTGTTAATAAACTCAGTTAGTGTCTGAACCAAAAACCCGTAACTAAACTGTGGTGTCTGAGCCATCAAATATAAATTTTCCCACAACTTTTTTTTTTTTACTGTAAATGATGTTTCAGTATCCTAAAACAACTTTTTTTTAACTTAACTTCCTATTCTAGACTGAGCAGCAGGGCCATGAACAAAGTAATTCATTACTAAGTTTTGTGTCATGTAAGAACAAGTGTTATTAGTCATTTCCTCTAGACTATTAGAAAGCTTCACTCACATTACAGGAAGAGAATCAAGCACAAGTCAGTACACATTTTATAAAGAGTTTAAAACACAACTCTGTACACCATGAACCTAACCGAAGCCCAAAGGTTGAATGACACCATTCTATCCTTGTAGCTATATTGTCCCCAGGTACAAATTAATATTTTACCTGCAGTGGGAGTCCTTTCAGTTGGGTTGTTCCTGCTGGTGTTACTGCAGACACCCCTGCCTTCCAGCAGGGCCTGGAGGGGCCTAGCTTCGTCCTCTGGGGGTGTGCAGCGAGCACCGTTAGCACAGCTCAGAGTGTAGACCCCACACGGTTCTCCAACAGCCAGACTAGTGGTGCTGAATTCTGCAGACTGATGAGGTAAGGGGCTCCCGTGCCCCTGGTTTCCTTTACAGGTGGGACAGTCTCTGGAGGGCATCCCGAGACAGGTCAGTGGCCAGGGGCTAGACAGAGCCAGAAGGAGCAGGGCCAGGGTGTGGGTGTAAAGAGGCATCTCACACAACGCAACGGACAGGAATTCCCTCAAGCTAAGACAAAGTGATAATGAGGCCGACACACACCACTGACAGCAGCTTTTAAAGAGCCAAAACTAGAAGGGAAAGGTATGGGAGTGTACGTGATGGAGAATGTTAGTCTCCCCTCTCATTTCCACACAGCTGAGCCCCCCCCACCCTGATCGCTGACACATGCTATACGCACTCACATTATGCTCATACCATGTCTTGTCTGTCATCTTGGATAGTAAATGTTTTTTGTACGTCAACATAAATCACAAGTGATTACTGTGTATGCTACTCCACTGCTCTACTTTTCCCCCACTGGGAATGAAATGCAAAACAGAGCTGACACTTGCATGTGATCCACCAATCATGGCTCAGTGGGCCAAGCTAGTGACAGTTAAGTCTTGAAAATCATTGTTTATCAAATTATATGACAATATATTTTGATAAACAAAGGGATTAAGTTGGCCTGGCTATACAAACCACATTAAACTTAATATAATGAGTTAAACTGTGAAGTGTTCACTAAAAAATAAAGTTAAGATACTATGATATCAAGGTAGAATTCACTTTTGAGGTTGTCATCAGTTTACTTTGAATAGCAACTTCAAGCCGTGAATGCTTTTAACAGTACACGATTGCATAGTCATCTGGCATAAGGATAGATTAGGTTTCACGGAAAATGCACAAGAGAGGCTGAAGGAGTGGCACTCAGGTTGCATGACTGACTAAAGCCATTATAGCCACGGGCAAAAGTTACACCTCACAAATTCCACTGTGTGTGCGTCAAAATGCAGACTACTGATCAAAGTAGAAGACCAGCTGTTACATATTTAATAACCAAGACCACAATAGGCTTTTGGGGCAACATTAGATCTTTCTCTCTTAAACAATGTTAGTACTGATTGGCAGTGATAATAAGCAATAACAACAACAACAATAACAACACCAACAACAACAACAATAATAAAAAAAATCTCATTATAAATGATAAAAAAAATAAAACAAAGTGCCACACACATGCAAAAAAACAGATGTACAGAAAAGATCTATCTACATATGTGTGTGTGTGTGTGTGTGTGTGTGTGTTATATGTATATATATGTATATGTATGTATGTGTGTGTGTGTGTATATATGTATTTCAGTGCAAATGAAACAGCTTCTAATGGATGGAGTGGATTACCCAAGGTCAGATGGTCCAGCTCATGAAGGACCCCCAAAAGGGAACAATCTCATCCAACTACCGACCTATAACCTGCGTCTACCAAACATGGAAGCTCCTGTCAGGCATCATAGTGGCTAAGATGTGTGGTCACCAGACTCAATGCATGAGCAAAGCTCAGAGGGGAATTGACAGTAACACTAGAAGGGCCAAACACCAGCTACTGGTTGACACAGCACTGCCTGGATCAACAGCAAGAAAATCTACAACTCAATGCTACACACGGATACTGGAGTGCGTGAAGCTGTACAACATCATCAGGAAACTGAGAGCCTTCATCAAGAAGTTGATGGGAACCTGGAGGACAACTCTAGAAGCTAACTCGGAGCCAATTGCACAAGTTAGCATCAAGTGTGGCACCAAGGAGACGCCTTGTCCCCCCTGCTCTACTGTATATGCCTAAACCCCCTCAGCCAGATCATCATGAAGAGTGGCTTCAGATACCAGATCTGATTTGGAGCAACCATCAGCCACCTCCTCTACATGGATGACATCAAGCTGTATGCCAGGAATGAGAGAGACATCGACTCACAGATCCACATCATCAGGCTCTACAGCAACAACATTGGCATGTCATTCGGAGTGGATAAGTGTGGCAGGATGGTATTGAACAGGGGCAAGATGGTCGCAACTCAACGGGTTGAACTACCCGAAGGCAACATAGCAGACATGCAGGACAGCTACAACCAAATACTTCCATAGAGTGAGGCAGGTCCTGAAGTGCCAGCTGAATGGACAGAACAAGATCCAAGCCATCAACACCTACACCCTGCCCGTGATCAGATACCCCGCTGGTGAAATATCCTGGCCAAAGGGGGAGATAGATGCCACTGAGGTCAAGACAAGGAAGCTCCTCACAACGCATTGAGGGTTTCACCCCAATCCAGCATCTGGGGCTAAGTCGAAGTGGAGGCCGAGGACTGGTGAGGATTGGTTGTTTCATCGAGGATGAAACAACAAAGATCCAGGAATACATCAGGAAGATGGCCCCAGTGATGACCTGCTAAGTGAAAATCTCAGGCAGCAGAAGCCCAATCAGGAGGAGGAAGAGGAAGAGGCACTATCATGCAAGGACGAGCCCCTGCATGGCATGTACTACTGACAGGTAGCAGAAGTGGCTGATATTGAGAAAACGTGCAAGTGGCTCGAAAAGGCTGGACTGAAAGTCAGTACAAAGGCAGGCCTTAAGGTCTACCATACCAGGCAGGAGCCCAGTTGCAGGCTGTGCCAAGATGTCCCTGAGACAGCACAGCACAGCACAGCAGGGTGCAAGATGCTGGCAGGTACGGCATACATGGAGCGCCATAACCGAGTGGCTGGCAGCGTGTACAGGAACATCTGCACCAACATGGCATGGTCAATGGTATCAAAGGAGAATTCACTCACCTTCATCTGCATGCATCATATTTTAAAATGTGCACTGCACTAGTCTAACTAAAATGGAAGGAATCTCTGTATGTCTGTCCTTCAGTTATCTTGACAGTTGTTCATCCGAGCAACTTCACACTTGGCGGGTATATTGCTGAGGACCCAAGGAGGTGCAGTGTCGACTGTGAAGTTGTTTGGATCTCCAGAAAAGCTGTTCTCAGGTAGCTGCAAGCAGCAAAGGCCAAGCAATGGGCCTGTCACGAAGAAGCATGTTTTGAACAGGCACTGCACAAGTAATAATTATAATTATCATTTGTCTTCTTATTATTATAAACTTTTTATTTGTATTGCACCTTTCACAGCATAGTTACAAAGTGCTTAACAACATCAAAATAAAAGACAGAAGCTATTAAACAATAAAAACATTATTAAAAGAACATAAAAAAGCACAGTAATAGTTTCACTTTTGATTACACTGGAGCTCTCCGAGAAAAAGTGAGTCAAACTTTCCATGATTATTCAAGCAGAGGAAATTTACAAGGCGGCATCAATGATAGTCTTTGACATAGTTGTGAGGCGACTCTTCATTCAGTTATACCTCTGAACTTATTTCGTCTTTACAGTGTTAGGATTTTCTACGAAGGCGCGACAGTCTTC
>OMLB01054819.1:30999-42350 GCA_900302555.1 Myripristis jacobus
CCCCCCCCTTGCTTTCTGTTTTGAAACGGTATATTCAAAGTCTAAAGGTCGTTTTAAAAAAGAGTCCCCAAATTATTCTGAAGCTGAATCTCATGTCTTTGCAATATTTGGTTTACTAGGAGAATTAATAATGAAACCAGGCAGATTTGGCCGAACTGTCCTGCAAATAACCCAAGAAAATCATGTTTTTGGTTTTGAGAAATGATTTTGGAGTTTCAACAATTGCTTGAAGGAAACTGGGAGTTTCAGGTGAAGTTGTAATCCTTCTGTTGTGTCTTGTGTGATTTGTAGGTGACTATCATTGATACAGGAGTGAGGGGCATGATTGCTGTTGGCCTGGTGCCTCAATTCTACAAGCTGGACCATCAGCCGGGCTGGCTCCCACATTCTGTCGCTTATCATGCTGATGATGGCAAGTATGTGACATGCCTGAAACACTGATGTTTCTCTGAAATCTCCCTCAGAACATATTTGTAAATTGCATTGGACAAGCATATGTAACATTTATTTTCTCTCGCATGAATTTTAAGCTGTAACACGAAATTAAACTTTTGCACAAACTCACAAAAACACATTTGTTTGCACCTCCATCCTGCGGTCCTCTTTTGTTAAGTGCAGTCACCTATGTCCTGTTTACCCAGTCTGCTATGCTGTTTTTCCATTGGCACTTTTGGCTGCACCAAATCGAACCGTGCCGCGCTGATTTGCATTTCCATTACCAGTTTAAGCACGTCGAGTTGTGCCGAGCCTTGCCTGAGATGGACCATCTCTAGAGTTGGTCCAAAGTGCACCGGACCAGCCCTCAAGTGGGCTGTGGCGATGTCAGCTTTCTCATCACTCATTGGTCGGAGAGAGAAATTTAACAACTCTGAAAAAGAGCTGCTGAAAGTTTGTACGTTAGTTGATAATCTAACTCTTTAAAAAACCATTTTTTTCAGTGAATCTGTTTGTTACAATAATATCGTTCATATAACGCAGCCATTTCAAATTAATGGCTGCTCAATTTATTAATTTAAAAAAAAATAAAAATAAAACACTCATGTCGGGTGCTTGTACAGAAGGGAGGAAAGACTTGTCAACATGTCCACGGGTGACTGACGGGGCTTCAAGCCAGTCGCCTTGTTGTAATGGAAATGCAAATCCAAGCCGCACTGGGCTCACGTGCCGAGTCAAACCGAGTAGAGCCAGGCCAGCACATGTGTACGGAAAAACGGCCCACCTTCTGTGTTTACCTAGCCTGCCAGCTCCCCATGTCAGTTCTCCCCTCGCCACCTGTGCCTACTTGTGTTAATTGTGTGTGTTTAAGTCCTCTGTCTAGTCATGGTCTTAGCCTTGCTAGTTTGTCAGCCAGCATGTTCTCCGTGTGCTGTTCCAGCCTGTTTTTGTCTTCACTTCGTTATTAAAGTCATCTTCACCAGTCATCCTGCCCCTGTTCCTGCGCTTGGGTCCTCTTACCAACACTCTTCATGACAGAACATTTTAATTTTGTTAAATATCTACTCTTCAAGCATGTAATTATATGTTTGAAAGAGCGATTTCTCTTTAAATATGCCTTCCGACACATGCTGGTAATGATTCCAATGAAACCAAAAGGGTAGATGAATAGCGGCGTATGAAAGGCAGTAACAGAGGCATTTAGTAAACTAGATGGCACTGAATTTGTGATAATTTTTCAAATATGTCAGCTTTGCCACTGCATATACAGCAAAAGAGTGGCAACATGTAAATTTTGTAAGCCTTCGTGTCTTATAAGGCAACAACCAACCTGAAGATCAAATGCATTCATATCACGAGACTGAAACCAGAGACTTTGCCCAGACTGAGGCACAGAGAGCACAAACAAAATAATAACGGGGTTGACTCAGAACTATTGTTTGTGTATTTCAGATGGACGCCAGGAGCGTGGGAGGACGCTAGCCCATAGCCACAATTCTAATTACAGTACATATAAATTACAAACAAGTATTTAATTGAGTTGTACCTAGATTAATATAGGAAAAGGTAAAGGTCCTTTTGGGACACCTGCACATAAACGGTCATTTGTCACAAACAAATTCAGTTTGAGAATATAAAACTGGCCTGTTGTTGTACAGTACATACACATTAACATTTTGGTTAAGGACCAGCCCTTTTAAATAGCTTGTTTGCTCAAACAGTAAACATCACATTATTCATTGCACAATATGTTGTGTTTTCTGATACGTGCAGGGTTCCTCACCCTCTCCTGGTGTTGATTCTAATATAAAATTATATAAATTCAGTAAAACAACAACATTATATAGGGCTTACTTTGACAAAAGTCACAAAATGTTATAAAATGAAAGGAATGTATAGGTTTGCGTTGCTGGAATAAGACTAAGTTATATCATTTCACAAACACTAGGTAAGGTGAGTAACAGTATATATCCTCTGCTGTGGTAATAGCTCCAAAGATCCAGAAAACCTCTCAGGCTCAGCTGCTGAATCTCACCCCCCTGTCCTTCCACAGGCTGTACAATGGCAACACTGTAGGACAGCAGTTTGGGCCAAAATGCAACCAAGGTGACAGAATTGGATGTGGAATATACCTGGACTCTTTCAATGATGGACAGATTACTGTGTTTTTTACCAAGAATGGCAAGGAAGTAAGTTCTCCCCTCCTGTCCTGTACTGCCTCAGATGCACAGTTGACTCATCCATTTCATTTTACAAGTGAATTCACCCTGTTTTTCTTAGTTCATAGCCACCAGCTTGTTCATCCTAAGCAGCACTGTATTTTTATTTGTGTCCAGGTAGGCAATGTAGAGATCCCAGGATCTCCTGAAGCTTTCTACCCTGCTGTGGGGATGCACTCACTGGGGGAAGAGGTACGACTGGACCTGCATGCAGAGTGGGGCATGGAGGAGGAGGATGGACTGATGATAGTGGATAGCCATGAGGATGAATGGGCCCGTCTGCATGACGTGAAGGTGACTGGCACGGTAAGTCCTGTGGTGCTATAAATGGAGAATGTTCAAACAAAGAAGAGTTAGATAAAGAATCGGTATTATAGATGCAATAAGCTCATCAAGTGTGTACATCAGTACAGCTGTCTCCCCAATAAATGTTGGCACTGTCACAATTTGTGGCAACAGCAGGTTCACAATTCACAGTCTGTCTATATGTTTCCATGTGAGTCTTTGTCTAGGATACTTATTGAATAGAAATCTGAAATATTTGTCGGCTCCTAGGTTTAGTTTGCATTAAGATCACACTAATTGGCATACTGACAGGCTGAGTCATTTACCAGCTGTCTTTCAAAAGAGAGAAGCCACTTATTTGTCATAATATGACTCCATCATCCATGCAGTCCATTCAGTTTTCATTAAGGTTTGCTGTGGAGCAGTGCAGTACACTGATATGTCTTATGTCTGGTAAGACCTGCCATATACACACCTCACTGTCTCTACTCTGCTATCCCTTTAGTATGCTGTATACATAAATGTGAGTACATTTTAAGTACAAGGGGAATTTATTAAAAAAGTGCAAAGTGTCAGTAATTTTCCAGTGAATATGAAATTAATGTTTGTGTATGTATAAAAAAAAATCAGCTAAAAGAAAAAAAAGAAATGAGGACAGACCAGATGAAATATAATAAATAAGACTTAATCACAGATATGGTGCCAGAGTTAAACAGTAAATGTATTAGTAGACAGTAAAATGTGATAACCAGGTAAAGCAGATATTTTCCCAAAGGTGAAATCAAGACATGCCCGCTCATTGTCCTCCTCCTGTCTGGCATTATCCAGCTCAGTGTTGTAATGGGGACGTGGGTGGGCAGTGAAAGAGGATGGGAGGGGATTGCAGCTGAATAGCCCTTGGGCAGAAGCAGCTAACCTGCATACCTCCTACACATTTAATTACCGTTGATTTCTACAAATGCAGCCCTGTCCTGTGTTACTGTCTGAATTCCCTGGAACTCATTATTTACACATTCACACGTGTCAGTGCTGGATGAAAGCCATCCGGACTGAATATACGAGACGTGTCATTAAAGGGCAACATCAGTGCTTTTCTGTGGGCTCTGAAGGGTTTTGAGTTTAAAGCACTGTGCTTTGATACCTTACAGTGTGATATTTAAATTAGTAGATTGCAGTGTGAAATGCAGGCTTGAGGTTTCCAGTTATTAGCCTAGATCCTGTTTTGTTAGGTTTTCTATTTATACCTCCTTTGAACTGATATGAATAGATTAGAAATGATCACTTTGTTGCATTTGTATCAATGGTTTGGTTTCAAAATCATCTTATTGAACATGAGGTCAGCCATTCAGAGGACACGTGTACTTCAGCTTCAAAAAGAAAATGTCATTTCTAGAGCCTGCCAATTACAGCTATAGGCCAGTGTCAGCAGATATTGGCTGATCACAGATATATAGGTAGCCTATATCATGAACCTTATGAAAAATATGACAGCATACATTGCAGTAAAAATCACTTGACATCATTTAAAAACAGTGTTATCATTAAATAGCAAAGTTTGTAAGTCGCTAGTTCTTACGTTGGCTGAGCTGTGTATCAAAGCTGAGGCGATGGGTGGCGTGGATTGTGTTAACACGGTTACTGGTCAGCTGTTAAATATTAAGACTCCACTGCATGTTTCTGCTACAACTGATTGATTACCAAATATGAGGTCTCCTTGTTATAAATGTGTATTGTTATAGCTGTTTTGCTCTCAAAATATCGACATTGCCATTGCTTGTGTATCTTTAATAACAACATGACATGTATCGTTTCTTGGTGTTCTAGCTGCTGGAGTATGTGGGCAAAGGGAAGAGCATTGTGGATGTGGGCTTGGCCCAGGCTCGTCGGCCTCTTAGCACGCGCTGCCACTACTATGAGCTGGAGATCGCAAACGCTGGAGAGAAGTGTTACATCGCCCTGGGGCTGGCACGCAGGGTAAGAGTCTCCTTGTTTTTGTCATCACAACCATCCTCTAGTAAACATATCATCATTATCGTTCTCTTTGACACATTGTATTATTATATGTTTAAATTTGTGGTTATTTGTCAGTGCAGGAAAGTCTTCTGTCGCCCCTCTTACACTAACCCAGCGCTGTCCTCACTGTTTCCAGTCCGAGTGATGAATGACTGAGAGAGGAAAAGCTAACAACAGAATAAATATTGTCTCATTTTAGCCTCTCACTTGGTTTTCCATAGAAACCACAGGTTGTTTATGCGCTAGCTCGCTATGTTAACTTGATAACATACTGCAATGGAGTATGGGGGATCAGTAATATAGGACTGCTGATTGAATATAGGACTGCTGATTGTTTTCCAAACCATTCTGTTTCTTTCTGTCAGTTTCTGCCTGTCTTACTTTCTCAGTTGGCTTTTTCTTTATATACAAACAGTCAGTTGCCATACAAATGAAGAAAATGTTCATATTTTTATATTGATATTTTATTTTTTAATACAGCGCTCATCATACATCATATGATACAGAAAATTGGACAAATAATATAATTAACTACAGAGATAGTACTAAAATTAACACCTATAGCCTAAGCTTAATGGAAAAAAGTTGGATGTGGTTCAACTCACAGTAATGTTGTTTACTGAAGACCCTGAAGTACCATGAGATGGGTGACTGGGATAATAGGCAGCATGTTGAGATAACTCTGAGTTTACGTCCGCAGAATACTTAAGGAAAGGTTGCCAGATTGAAAAATTCTCCTCTCTTCATGCAGAGGAGAATTTAAGCTTCTCAAGGTTAAGGTGAGCCATGAGCTCCTCTACCCACGGTTTGTGCAATGATGGCACAGCAGCTCTCCACTTAGCCGTCTAGCTGGGAGTGTGGAGAAGGCCATGGCCCATGCTTTGCCCATGCTGTAGCCACTAAAATCTCCTCCAGGAGTGGTGCCAGTATTCCTGTCACAGGGTTAGGGCTGGCCTCTGGTGTCTTGTAGCTCATTTGACTATTGTAACTCAAGGAATCAGCGTGTTCGTATGGTGATGAAAGTGGCAAAGTCTTAATTGGACAAAAACGTCAAATTCAGGCGTCAGTTTCATTGGAAAAGTACGGCATCCAGAGAGCATAGACATAGACCACAGACTAATAATAATCTGTGGTTACAGATAAACATATTTTCATAGACAGTATAGTCAGCAGGGGGATCTATTTATTGTCTAATAAAAATGTTTTTTTCTGGAATATGACTGTTGTTTTCATATTTTCTTTTGACAGCGGCCTGTCAAAAGAAAATATGAAAAAGGTAACACATGCAGTAGTTCCTCAGGCTAGGCAATTATTGGTTGATATCCAAATTAACTGAATGAATGGTTCGTTCGAGTATCTAATCATAATTGATGACAGCGACTAATTATGCATATTTTGGAAATATGTAGTAATCACTCGGTTCTGTGAGAAGACTTGTTGGATGTTTACACAACAGAGATGCAGTCACCAGGTTTTAGCCTCGCATGGAATCAACATGAACTCTGCACATCCTGTCTAATATAATTAAAGTAGCAGAATGATTAAGATTCAGTCATTGTGTCAGCTAAATGGTGGCTTGAGAGAAATGAAGCGTGGCGTAAATATTGCTGCTCTCCTAGGATGTACAGTGCCCATTCTAGTCGGTCTGCTCCGTACTCATCAGTCGAGCGTCAGCCTTCACAATAGCAGTGGTGTTTTGCCAGCTGTGATTCTGCTCACACACGGAGATGACCCATCATTGTTCATGACTGTGCTGCTCTCCTTTTCCTGTCCTTGACGTTAAGCTCCCCCCCCTACGTTTCTACCTGTTAGTGGGAGTGCATGTTGAGCCCCCAGGCTGGACGCTCTGGAGAATAGAGCTCTGTCATTTCACTGATTGTTTTCCAGGAATTGTTTTTTTGGAGGTGTCTGCGGTTTTGGTGGGGCCTTGTAAATCCATCAATCGGTCATTCCTGAGGTTTCATTCCAACTCCACCACCTCCTACCAGCTAGCATGAGACATCCTTTCATCAGTCTGCTGATGGGACCCATTACCTTTTCACTGCAGAAATCAAAACAAAGGTGTCTGTTTCCCAGGATGACAAATGCTGAAGCCCACTTGTGTTGAAAGCAGTTTCAAGTTGCTCAACTCTTGCTCATTTTATATTAGATAAAGGAGCAATTGTTTATGGTGCATTCCTTTGCCCCTCTGTATTCCTAGCCTTCGGTATTTGTCTCTTATTGTCTCTAGCTCAACATCTTACACACCATTCATTACAAACTCCCTGTCTCTTCACTGTAGCCATATTCCGTGTTTGCTCTTTAGGACGCATTTTTTAAAAAGTCCATTATATTTCCCTCATCTTGCCCTCCTCATCCTTTCTCTTTCTGATGCCTAGTATTCCTATACCTGCTGCTATCTCTCCATCATACTGCAGGTTTCAGCTACCAGTTAAATGCTCTGCTTATAGGGGCTAACACTTCTCTCTGTCTTAACTGCAATATTGGAAAAATCCATAAACTGGCAGGTCAACAACAGACTGATTTTGTTATAATGCATCACGCCAAACAATCTGAGTAGAAAGTAGTGCTGTTGTTGAACCTGGTGATGCCGTCCTGACGTGATGCGATGTAGCTGATTAGCATCACAGGTTCTCAGAAGGCATTAGCATGCTGTTAGGATAATCAGTCATATTCACAGAAATGACACTTCAGGCTGCCAGAAAGCAGGTCCTTTTAATATTTTGGCTCGTCAGTTGTATTCAGAGAAGCCAAATACGTTACAGTACCTGACAAGACTGAATGCAGGAGAAAATTAAGGCGATCAACTGGGCAGCAAAGTAAGTAGACTTCTGTGGAGGCAGAAGTTATTTCAGAGCTCAAAATGGCTCTTCCTCCCCTTATCTTTGTCCACCCCCACCTCTGCCCCCATGAATACCCAGGTGTATATGTAAATTTGAGAGCCCCTTGTTCACAAGTCTCTCTCTTTTTTGGTGCACCAGTGGCCACAGAATCAGCTATTCCTTTGTAATTATTGTACAGATTTAAAATCAAAATAGATTTCATAAAAGATTATCGGGCTCATCATCTAATTCCGTGACGCTTCTCCACTAACAGGCACATATAATTGCTCAATAGCTATTGTATGTTCAGGTTTCCTATAAGTCTCATTTCACACTTATTGTTGTAGATGCCAAACAATGAATTAACTTCCTCAATAAAAAGTCACTGTCATTTTAGTGAAATGAAATCCCCCATTGATGTTTTTTTCCTGACAGGGTTTGTTTTATTTTATTTGATCTTTTTATTATATATTTATTTTAGTTTATTTTTGTTTGTTTGATATGTCTTCCATGACACACAACCCCCTTTTATTTCTTAGTGAAATTACGGTTTCCCTCCATTTTCTTTATAATTAACTGTGTGTATTTTTGATGTTGTTGTTTGTTTGTTTTTTTAGATAAACAACAATATCACTGTCAATTCAAAATTAATATGTAAACAGATCTGAGTGTCCTTTCTGCCCCTGTCTGAGGTCATCTGCTAGCCGGGGTTAGTTTGTGATGCAGGCCTTGAAGTTCCCAACCTGTCAGTCCAGCCCACTGTCAGACAGCGTTGGTGAAACACCTGTGTCTGCCTCTGGAACACTGAGCACTGCGTGAAACAAAATTTGATTGTCAGTTTTCCCTGTGCAAACTAACAGGGTAACGTGTTGTTTGAAAAGGAAAGAAAGACCCCAGAGAGGGTGGGAGCATGTGCTTTGGAGTTCCTTTTTATAGTCAAGTCTGACAACCCCCACCCCGTAAATACATACTTTAAAAATAAAATAAAAGCGATATGCACAGCCCCATGTTGTGTCTCTCCGTCTGCCATAGTACTGTGGCGATATCGTGGATTTATACTCTTTGAATACCAGTTGATTAATTCTCAGATATTACAACAAACATTCAGGGCTGGTTTTATGTTGCCTAAAGCTACCTAATTTATATTTATTTGCACACACACGCACACGTGCACACAGACACACAGACACACACCAAATTATACGAAATTAAGTGGAGACACTGTACTCATTAGTTGATGTCCTGCTGATATTTCATGTTCATTTGATTCACAGGACTATCCCAAAAACAGACACCCTGGTTGGAGCAGAGGGTCCATTGCCTACCATGCAGGTGAGTGCCGGTGAAACACACACATCATCTGACATTGTGATTTCTTTTCCCTCTGTTACTCTGATCGTCTAACCGTAACAGTCTAATTTCTCTCTGCGTTCAAAATAAAGTCACTCCCAATGCTACAAATGTAAGAACCAAGACTGAGTTTGCAGACACAAACAATATTCAGTTCAGAATAACGCCAGAGCAGTTCTTAGTCTGCTGCTGCCCTCTGGTGGTCAGCAGATGTTGTGACAGAAACTTTTTGAGAATTTCATTGACACGGTATGTAGAACTCAGATTAAGTATTTATTCATAGAGTATCAAATACTAATTAGTTCTGTGACTTGGTACTGGATTTAAATGCAAATAGAGGCAAGACATATTGTGGTAGTTTTAAAATCACTTGAAAATATTCTGTGTGATAAAGTCTCCTGCTGTACTCTGAACTGAGGAACTCTGCAATTGCTGCCATCTGGCTCACTTGTGATGTTGTTGTGGAAGTGGGTCACAAATCTGTTGGCAGCCATCGCAACGTGGTTTATGATATTCACTTTAAAGTCATTGTTTTGTTTTTTACCAGCTGCACAGTATGAGCAAGGCTCTGTGCACCGTCTTGAGTCCCACTCAGACACCTGGGGCTAGGCCACGGGGATGTAGCAATCATTTTCATCGACAGGCTGTTCGTCTTCCTGTAGCTCCACCCCCTGCTGTTTTCAGAGCCTCTGTTAAAGTTTCAGTAGTGGGACTCTCACACATCATGTTAGTTTGTACTACACCGCTCTTTATTTAACAATTCTAACTTGCATAGTGTCATGTTATTGCGGCACTGACGGCGACTTTGCCACTACGAATGTAGGTACAGTACAAAGAGACAGAATGAGACATAACAGAGAGAGGGGATGCCATGCAGCCACCGGCCCGCGCCAGAATCAAACCCATGGTGCTGCTACAAGGTCTTAGCCTAAATGGTGTGTGGTATATTTTTGTCCATTTGAGCCATGTTTATAGATTCTGAGCTGAATTGCATGAGCCGGCATCAATCAGATGAACATAGACTCTCCTCTTACCATACCCTAACTGTAACTGAAATAAACCATAAACCATTCATACCCTCATTATAACCTTATTATTCTTCTCATTGTAGACGTAACACTGACACGCTGAGTCGTATTCTCTCACTGCATTGATTTATTACCCTGCTCAAGCAAGCGGTGTGTCTCTTCAAGGTGCTTTTGATGCAGTTAATAATGTAGAGGAACCCCAATACAGTAAAACATTGTTGGTGAACAACTATTTGTTGAGGCCATTTCTTATCTTTGCAAGGCAATGCTTAAAAACATTTTAATGTCAGTTTTCTTTCAGCCACACCCATCTCTGTATTCATTCGCGTGGTCCTCTTCTTCTTTTAGATGTCTTCCAATAGTTTGGTTTTTATTAACATACGGACAGTGTGCATAACTGAAGTATTACACTAATAAATGAACAATAATTTAAGAAAAACAATTCTCTCCTTTTTCTTTTTAGCAATATAAAGACTTGTATATGTAGACATAAAAAACACATTTATTTGCAGAAAAAAATACACAATTTTTTTTCTTTTGTATTTACAGATTAATGTATTTACAGAAAATATTGCATGTATCTTCATAAGAATAAAAACAGAAACAACAGTCATGCATGATGATATACTCTAACGTAGCACCAGTCAGCTGACGTCTCCCTCTTTGCAGATGATGGAAAGATGTTTCATGGCAGCGGGGTGGGGGACCCATTTGGCCCACGCTGCTTTGAGGGAGACATTATGGGCTGTGGGATCATGTTTCCACGTGACTACCTCAGTGACGGTGGAGGTGAGTGTCCTCTATTGTGTGTAAAAACTCACAGAAATGCCAGAATGGACACACAGGAGTCTCATCACACAGTTTGTCTATGATCATCTTTCTAATCTGTCTCTCCCTGCTTTTATGTTCTGCCTCATCACTCAGACGACATGGATGACTGGGACCTCGATGCGTGGCCCAAGCAGAGTCAGGTTCAGAATGACCTCTATGCAAATAATGATGACGAAGAGGAGGATGGAGAAGATGTGGATGGGAGGAAGGTCACGGTGAGATGCCTTGTGAAATCTGTGGAGACCAGGAATTAACCGAGCAATAAAACATGGCATTCTGGGCTCAATAACTAAACCCCAAACCAAAATCTCTGTCAAGCCTTGACCTCTAGTGGTGAAAAGTAGGATGGCTGGTGTTTGGTGGCAGGT
>OMLB01054819.1:46977-88565 GCA_900302555.1 Myripristis jacobus
ACTTGTGAAGAGCAGTTTGAGTATTTACATCTACGTAGTATATTGTGGAGATAGTTCACAACTGTGTTTCAATATATTTCAGCCTCTGAAGATTTCAATAATTCAAACAATATCCCCTCAAAAAGTGTTCAAATGAATGAGGTTCTGCTGTGGTCCATGCATATATTCTGATGCACATATTAAAAGAAAACATTATAAAATGTTTATATACAATATAAAACATACCACTATTGAGTTAAAAACAAATCCAGAAAGCCAAAGGAGGCAGTTTATATTGAGATCTTACACTGAAATTAGAGGTATCAGTAGGAACTTTGACAAATATTGCATAATTTCTCCCTTACTGTGGCATTGGCAATCTAAAAAATGGGACATTTCATGGTCTGTTCAGCTAATTTAAGGTCAAATTTTGACCAGTGCTCAGCTTCATCAAATTGGTTTGAGCTAAATACACGCAGCTGGAAAAATTGAAAAGAACAAGTGTAATGCCTCTCCATTAGAGCTGTAGTGAAGGAGCTTTGACTTTCACATGAGATATCAAAGCCGTTTTGGCCCAAATTACTAGGAACATCCCTGTGCAATTTACTGCTGCAGCTGCATGGTGTTTTTATAAAAGAATGGAGCTTTTTACTGGTTAATATTGTTATGGTCTACTGATTGGTCTACATATACGTCTTCAGTAAAAAGATCTCCACTTTAATTATATGCATATTCAGGTGCTGGTGAGGGGCAAGGGCTGAATAAAGGTATCCTGCTTAAACTCCATACTGCCATGCTCCACAGTACCTTCATAAGCGCTGGCCGGGTACTTTGCCTGAGGAAGGTGACTTCAAGTAACTGTAATATCTCTCATGGAGGCATGGTAGAGAAGGACTGAGTCCCATAAGAAGAGATATGAAGGCGGCTGGACGCAGGGGAACAATGACAACACTGGTGGTAGAGATGACTTCATCCCTGAGCGAAGACAAGGCCTCTACAGTGTTAGCTTAGATATTTGCTGAAACCTCATCAAGAACATTTGGTTGTTTATCTCACTTTTTAACTTATTTTAAACTATATTACTATGTTAAACTGAGGCAGTTTTTAACAAAATTAACAATAAAATGCACAGCAATTTCATTTTACAGCTAGCTGTGCTCTTTATTTTCTAATAACAGCATCTTAGTATTATTTGGGTTTTTACCGTCCCACTATGATGGATGAATGGGCTACACTCCAGGTGGTAAGGCAAAAATCCACTGAACAACTGATTGTTTTACTCTATGCAAGTCCAGGACTGCCTATTATATAACAGCATTTTAAGTGCCACTTGAAAATGATGCTATTTGGAAAAACCACCGTTCAATAATGACCCACTGATGATGCACATAAATATCAGAAAATAAGGCCCAGGTATTCACCGATTCAAGCTTAATAGAAGCCCCTTGCACATTGTAATTATGTGTCATATAAAAGCTGTATCAGATGTTTTTGCAGTATGTAATTTCAATAAAAAACTAAAAATTAAAGGCAAAAATAGCAATATGCTGTATATACATACATATAAAATTATGATGTTTCTCTCAATTCCCCAGTAATACTATAAAATTCAGCAAATCTAAATTTGTAATTAATGTACCTATAAGTAAAATATGACGCATAAAATAGAGTGTTGTATGGTGGAAGGGCTTACAGTAAGACAATGAAATTTTCTAGTTCAGACATCATCCTCATAATAGCGGTTCCTCTTGATGATCTCCTCTGCAGTCAGCTCCTCCTCCACATCACTTCCTTCCTTCTCCTCCCAGAAGCCCACATCCTCAGACGTGCGATTATTTTTTGGCTGCAAAGGTGGTGAGGGCGAGGCTGAGATATCTGGGGAGATGCTTCTCAGAGAGCCCTCTTCCACTGCAAACTTATCTGCTGATGCATTTCCTCTCTGTTCGTCTTTTTCCTCCTGCTGCTCAGGAAGGGTCTCCACGCCCTCCTCTGAGGTGGTCTCACTTCCTCTTGCTGCGTCTTCACTTGGAAGTGGAGGGGTCTTCTGCTCTTTCTGCTCCTCTTGCTTCACCTGCTGGAGCTCTGGTTTATCCTCCTCAAATGAGCGTGTTTTCTCCAGGGATCCCCTCCTTTCCAGCAGGGCTTTGAGAGGACGACGAGGCCCCCGTGATTCCAGGTTGGTAGTGGGGTTGGGGTTTGCTGCAATTGTGAAGGGCCGGCTGCGCTCCTTTAGAGAAGATGACCTCCGCAGGCTCTTCAGCTCAGCCCGTTCTTGGCTTTGGAAGGATGATGGCAGCTCTTCCACCGGGGGCCACTTGGCCCTCCAGGCTCGACCTGAAGCAATTCCTTCCGTCGCTGGACTCGGCTGTTGAGTCGCTGCCCCAGACTGGCCATCACCAGCAGGAGGGGGCCAGGCGATCCTAAGCCTGCAGGTGTCAGCAGGCCTCTCTGTCGAGGGAAGTTTCCCACTGGACGCAGTGTGTGTCTTGGTCTGTGTCTCCAGCATGGCAGTCAGGTCTGTAACTTTGGCAAGTGGGGATGACTCCACAGCTGGGGCAGGTTGCTCGGCTGTAACTCTCTCAGCTGGACGCGTCACTGCTGCTGGTGCCTCTTGTTCCTTTGGCTTCACCACTTCGTTATCTTCATCTCCATCGACTCGTGGTGTCCACAGCTCCTTGTGAGGCCGGTGGCCAAAACCCTCATCATAGTTACCTTTAGCCTTAAACAGCTGGCTGAAATGAGGCTTGCAGTAGACATTGTTGTGCAGAGAGGCATAGTTCCCAAGACTAAAAAGCAGAAGGTAGCAGAGAGATATTTCGTGTCAGTACAGCATTATATCTATCTATCTATCTATCTATCTATCTATCTATCTATCTATCTATCTATCTATCTATAGGTAGTGCTTTACATAGGAAAATATGCAATGCAAAATGGCCACATACTGCTCAGTCATGTGTTGCAATGAGTAACTAACCTGAGCTTTGTGTTGCAGTGAACACAGCGAAAACAGATTTTGTGGTAAATATGCTGATCAGCCACTAGTCTCTCCAGTGGGTACACTGTTTTTTGACAAGCAATGCACGTCTCCCTCACCGGCAGGCAGAACTTCTAAATATAAAAAGGAACATACATGCATACTTCAACAAGGACTGAATATGGATTAGTTTATGCATGTCACTCACTTACTGTGAGGACTGACTCACCCTGGATGCCTTGGGTTGGTCCTTGGTTTCTCCTGTAACCGAACAAATACACAAAACATCAGTCTCCATTATGGCTCACAATGCAGTCAGAGGTACTAGGAAGAAGGGAAATCAAACTAAAACGGACGTCAGCCTTCAATATACTATACATGTCACCATATATGCAACAGATTAATAGTCACTGGGCTATTTTGCATTTAAAGTAAGTAATAAGAGATTCAGTGCAGTTGAAGCACAAGTTATCACTTCAGAGGAAAAAAATAAAAAATCATAAAGTTTTTGTTTCAAGCATTTCAATACAACTGTGATTCTGTTAAGTCCCATCTCATTTAAAATAGTAATATGAGTCATGGAAATATGTTTGGGATATTCCCAGTCTACTAATCCACTCACCATTGTGCTCAGGCACAGGTGTGTGTTTCTCAGTTACAGGTGCAGCTATTTTTTGAGTGGGCATTTCTGGGGCCAGACCCTGTGAATGATAGACAGAGTGATAACAGTTATGTGAGCTTGCAGTCTAATGTTAACTCACAACTAAACAATCATAGTCAACCTTTCTACAACAATGTTACATTTTTAGTGTGCATAAAAATATGATCCGCAGAGTGAAAAGATCATGAGTGTGAAGGAACTCACAGGGGGTTTGGGTCCTTTTTTGGAAATTGCAGCCTGGTACTTTGCCATCTTCTCCCTCAGAGATGTGGTCTCCAGCACCCTGTCAGACAAGGACAGGCCTATAGGCGCAGAGAGGAGACACACACAAAAAGCTTTAACTAGGCCTCTGCTGCGGTACAGTCACATAAAAAAATGTGGCTCTGCTTCACTGAGATTGCAGTGTGTGGGCAGATTGAACAGATCTTTGCTCACGAGCTGCTTCAGCTAATAGTGCAGAGTTTAACGTCTTATTTACAGTCAGGTTTTGGCACAAACATGTCCCCTGAAATAGCACGGTGCACCCACTTAGCCTCATTCAGTCACCAGTTGCAAGCTCATTCTGCACTCTGCATCCTCAAGATTTGCTTGTGTTAGCAGACTGTAAGATCAAAAAATGCCATGGATAATTATTGTCTCCCACAGCTCATCTGTTTCTTCATTTATCTGTCTGCCACACATGATATCCCAG
Organism: Myripristis jacobus; assembly: GCA_900302555.1. NCBI lineage: Eukaryota > Metazoa > Chordata > Actinopteri > Holocentriformes > Holocentridae > Myripristis > Myripristis jacobus. The sequence goes on from OMLB01054819.1 coordinate 51,283, forward strand.
ACACTGCAGAATGCATGATGGAGCTCACTGATACATTTGGACAAATATACACAGGCTGGACCACAGGGGGCAATTACAATGCAAAACAAGCCCAGAGGGGGGTTGCATCATTCGTGTGGGAAGACATTTTTGTTGTTGCCTCTTTAAGATGCAGTCTCTGAAAAATTTTGGCCTCTGAGAGTTGGGAGAGAGATATCGTTGGATGCTAACCTCTCTCTGACTGATGGTTCAAGGTTCCCACACTCAGTCAATTAAAATGACATTCAAAGTCTTGCATGACTCAGAAGACTCAAATTTTGTATGTTTTAGGGTAAGACATGGCACTGATCAAATGCAATTATCATAGATGCCTCATTTTTTACTCACAGTTGTGTTAAGTAAAAAAAAACAACTCATGGTGAAATCACTGATTTTAAAACACTAAAATCTATCATAAGGTTTTTCTTGTTGTGAAATGTTGATCCAAATTTTTTAAAAAACATTTAAGGCCTTAATGTATTTCTCTCACATCCAAATAGTTGCCTTGGAAACTTGTGCATGTGTGTGTGTGTGTTTGTGTGTTAACTTATCCTTACCCCCCTGCTGGTCTGATCCCTCTGATGAAATTCTGCGTAGTCCTGTCCTGCCACTCTAAATAACATGAGAGCACAAAATATTGATAGGATGAGCAGTTTGCATTGTACACAGGAACGACTTTTGCTCTATTTCATCAAACTTTTGTCTAAGACACAAATCAAATAATCAGATTTCTTTGTCACTGCTGACCACTTCCACACAACCCTCTCCCCATCCCAAAACACACATTTCAACTTCAACAGCCTAAAAATGCTTACCAAAGGTGAGATTTACACTCTCAAAAAATAAGACCATTTGCATGAGGTGTACACACTTTCTCTTTGTTTATGGTAAATTTGATTTACTTGATGAAACAGTAGCCCATGATAATTAACATTTAACATAACAGGTTATGCTAGTAAGATAACTGATGAATATGGAAATTAGTTCTCTGGAAGTGGGGCTGTTTTTCCGGCTCTGGATTTGGTCAAAACATTCTGTCAAATCTGTGCTGCATCTTCTCCCTGTTTTTTCTAACGATCGTGTTGTGATAGGTGGCGTTTTCTCTGACAGAGTATCACGCCTGCTACACGGGAGACGAGGGTTTAGCTCCCCTACAGGGAGACGAGCCGCACAAACCAGTGGGTCCTGCTCTTGTCACACTTGACACGTCTTCACCCAACAGACAAGTGACTTTGAGAACCTATCTTTAAACTTCCTGACTACTGATATGTCTAGTATACTGTTAACCCGAATGATCATATATGGCAAAACTCACTTAAGCAAAATCCTGAAATATCTTGAACTACACACATTACTATCAAAGTGGTTTCATACTGGAGTTTGATATATGCTCTGAACCTGTAACCTGTGAGTTTCACAATCGAAAAGCATCCACTCTGGATATAATCATATTTGACTAATATTTAGGGATATTAGGGCAAAAATATCTCTTGATTCTTGGATTTTTGTGTAGTGAGAACAAGGCACTCCAAAATCTAGTCCTTTTATGTTGCAAGGTGCAAGTATGACGTTTCTATCGGGTATTATTGTTGAGTTATTGTGTTTACAAGAATGTGTTTACAGACAAACAGAGCACTACCCTCGAGGCAGTTTGTTTGTTCATGTTTCATGTGATCATTTTTTTGTGACATGTTTAATGGATAATTTATCTGTGCTACATGAATCATCTACAGGAAGCCCCTAACCTGGACTGATTTCTGATGTGACATTTTTATTGCAGTATGCATGACTGTATTTTTTCATTTTCCTTTTAGATGGCAGAGCACACTAAACATTCCAGTGCGGTGAGGGCAGCAGTCAGCAAAACCTGCCATGCAGTTTTATTTTCTTTACATAAATATCATACATTACATACATAATTTGCCTGCAATATCTGTATCAATATTGACTTTCAAAAACTAATATTAGTTTAACCTTATCTTAGGTACCTCAGTAGAGAATGCCATTGATTTAGAGTAAACGATTCTGTAATGCACTCAGGAATAAGCATCACAATCCTACCTGCTGCTGCCATGTCTCATCATGACAACCTCACTGTGATTTATTTTACATGACTTTAGAAGTGTGGAACATGACAGGTTTGACAAAGAACGAGGAACACATGCACTAAAAGTCATGAGCCACATTTTAACCCACAACATGATAAACCCTTGGTCCCTACCAACAAGATGTCCAGTGATTTCAAATGTAATTTAATGATATGTGCATTTTATTGGCTTTTACAACATCAGCGAATAATATTGACTTTTACAATATGTGTGAACTGGCAGAATGTTCTTGCTTGCTTTTACTCTTTCAGAGTAAAAATGTTTTTTTTTTTGCAATTGCTATTAACACAGCTTGACCCCTGAGAAAGTGACATCGTGAAAATTCTGAAAAATTAAGTCGTTCCAAAGTGAAATGCAAAACTAGAGGGCAATACCTTCTAAGACAGGCTCACAATCCTTTTCATCCACCCTTTCTTTGGGGAAGGGTGCCCCACTATCTATGGTATGCGGTGGTTATTTGCCCGCACAAGAACAGGGATAAGATGTCGGACTGCCAAACTGCTTTCAAATATCTTTTAATAACGTTTCAGGTAAAAACTTGTCCAGAGTTCTTCCTGACAGACTGACACCAATAATTTAAATACAGGCTGTTTGGAAAGCCTTGCCTGCAACCTGCAACATGGTCATGCATGCAGCCTCTTGAGTTTAGCTCCTGAAACCTTCCTCTCACCACATTAGATTGCTTGTCAGAGCATCCATTTCTTTTCTTTTTTTTTCTTTTTATGCATCCCTTTTTGTTAAATTTCGTATTATAATTGTGAACTCATCAGCATAAGCAAAAGAAAACCATGTTGTGCGAGCCTCCCACACTACCACCTTTAGCACACTGTTCTCATTGATTCTCTTAATTAAAGGGCTTATAGCCAAAACATAAAGGGCACATGTTCCTCTCCAAGCCTGGTAATACAAGAGTTCCACTGTACAAGATGGCAAAAACAATCTTGTCATGGATCAGCCTGTTTAGCCATCTGCATACCTTTGACCAGTCAAAAGGACTGAAACCATGCCACTGTTTTTTGATTGCAAAGAATGAGCTATGTGCATGTATGTATCTATGTATGAGCGTGTGCATGCATGTACATGTACATATGTACGTGTGTGTGTGTGTATCTTGCATGCATGTGCATCACCAAGACTAATGAGTAAATCAGACCGTGTGGCTTAGCAGTAATCCTGGACACACATGAGTGGAGAAAAGACTTAGCCAATTAAAACAGCCTGATCCTTCAGGCTGCTTCACAACAACTGTAGAGTGCTGTTATCCACCTCAGCCTCTGTGCCTGTAAAGCCATTACAATAAAACACTAACCATGTCTTTTTTAGGGACAAGCTATTAGTTAGTTACCTTACCGGTATGCTACTCAGTACTAACCAAGTAAGCATTTACAAGGAGTCTCAAACTTGTCAACATAGCTTTTTCACTTCTCTTTTCCTCTCCTCTCTGTAATTGAATGTTGCATCCCAGTTGTGTTGTAATGATGTTAGTCACTGATGTATTCTCAAAAGATTGTGACATCTCACAACTTAGTTGACACCATGGCAGAAGTGACAGGAATGTTTGCAGCTAAGGAAAATTACAGGATAAGGTTTCTAATCATGTGTAGTGAACAGAAAAATGAAAAGAAGTTTGATCACCAGTAGAATGAAAATAATATAAAAATTGTACATTATTATTTACTATAAGGGTAGAGTGATGTGGTATACATTGTATTAAAGTGTGAGAACAGCTGCACAGATCCAATTAAGGACTATAAAACTTATATTCTCCAGGGAGATTGTTGGAAACTCCTTAACCCGCCCTGAAAAAACTCAAGAGCTAATGAAAAGTGACTGAAAGACAGAGGAATTGCGCCTCAGAGGTGTGTCTTTGAAGAATGAAACAGAGGAATGCAGGAACATTCCTGAGTGAGGGCTGTTAGGGAAGGTGAGTGGAATTGGGTGGAAGTTGTTTTGGGCTGGGGGAGTGAGAGAGAGGGTAGGGGCAAAAATGCAGAAGCCTGGAAGAAACAGGACTATACTTCAGTAAATATATGGGCCAGAGCACATGAAAAAATAATAAGTTTGACAAGAGTGTTAGGCGAAATGGTAATACCAGAAGAACACATTAGCACTGATTATTTAAGCACAGAAAGAGGGCAGAGAAAGAAAGTCAGTTTTAGCTTATAGTTAGTAAAGCTGGAAGGGCAGTTTGTTACACAGTGGCAGGTTATTCCTCTTCTCTTATCTTCACATTATTACTTTTGAAAATTATGTTTCATGTAATCTAATGATTTAATCCCAGGCAGTATTTCTTACTCCTGTCATCTTATTTGCAATAAAAGCCAAGTGGTCACTGTGAAGCTCTGAGCTCATTCTCAGGTAGAATGGTGCACTTTGTAAACGGGATCAACTGGACTCTGTGTAGGAGTGCAGATAACACTAAATTAATTCAGCCTCTATGTACAACTTCAGTATAACTGCACCCCAAAAGATGTGCACTGTTTTCATTTTGTTTATAACAGACAGCCTGAGCCTCAAGATGTCGCTGCAGTTAATTATCTCCCCCTGTGAAGTTGGATGTTTTTACCCCTGTTGGTCTGTTTGTTAAAAAGACATTTCAAAAGTTATAAATGGATTTGGTTGAAATTTGGTGGACAGATGGCCCGTGGTCCAAGGATCAGTTGATTTGATTTTGGTGGTGCTCCAGATCTGGGATTGTAGCCAGTAGATGATTATCAATCTTTAGCCATAACTATTATGTGCTGGTGAGAATGTCCAACATCCTTTACTTCCAAGTTGGCTGCTACTAAGCACTACTTTCATGTGTTATTTTGTCAGAAAATCAAATCCAGAAGACCAATATTTAACAACATAAACCGTCACGGAGGCTGCAGCTTTAGAGGTTGGAGAACTGTTCAGTGTTGGCGGAGGCTTGCACTCTGCCTTCTAGTGGGTATTTGTTTGCAGCTTGAGTCCAAATGCAACCGATGTAAAACATAGGATGAACTCCGAGTTAACAAAGCCAACAGACCAGACGAACCAAACAAGTCCTAATAATAGTCTTGTATGGAACAACATTGTGGCCTTCTATTTTATGATTTACATGTTTGACCTACCTTTTGAAATTTGGTTTGCTTGTGCTATAGGTAGTGCTAGCAGGAGCTACAGGAGCGTGGTGAACATCACTTTCACACTATGACAAAGTTAACTATCACCGAGACTTGTCTGTTTACAACACAGTCCAGCTTTTGAGTGTTTATCTCTCCTCATAAATCTGTCTTTTAATCTGCTCAAGGAAAATGCCCTTGTATCCGAAACAGTTTTCGACCAAAGCTACTTCGTGTCACATTGTATATGGTCAATATTTCCTTGAAAGTTGTACAACGGTCACATCCAGAGACATCTAACAAGCATCAGCACAGCAAATCCCACCATCCACTGAGTAGTCACAGTTAATGCCTGAGAGGCATGGCCAATAGATGCACAGCTGTCAAAAAAGAAGAGGCAATGCATGTCCTTTAAAAAATGTTGGCACAGTGTAGTATGCTGCCAGACAGCTAAACCATTTCAGGCTCTGAAGGGAATCTGTATGAAGCTGTGAAATTTGAAAATAAAGATCACCACAATTGTCTTCCATGCTTAATTGAAAATACCATTAGTAGAGACAATGCACTCATTATGTGGATTCTGGTAGGTTTTCTAGTTGTTGAATAGTAACTGATCTGTGCAGGACTCACTACTTGTGAGATGTCGATCATGTCCTGCTGTGTATTGAAGGGCTCATTACGTTTGGTGTAAGGAACAGTGGGAGAAAAGGTTACCAAAGTAGTAAATGTTGCTTTTTTACCAGTCAGACTGTCCCTGCCTGGATTTAGCACACATTATCTCAACACAAAAGTCCCTCAAATAGCTTTTTAGTAATTTCAATTTATATGAGCAGAGGAATTAACATTAAGAAGAGCAAAAATGTCAAATGATACTTTTCCTTAAGTGCTTGAATACAAGCTTTGGATAAAGTTTCCTTATGAAACAATTAAATTCCACTGGCATAACAAGCAGACAGACATCTGCTGCTCCCAGGGTGACATGACTGAGATTGTGTCACAAATAGGAATGAACAGAAATAACACAATGGTGTTATTTCAGGACAACAGTCACACGTCAATGTGAAAAGAGGGCGACATCCGCACGAAGACCTGACACACATGCACATACACTGAAGCATGATGACAACAAATAGTGCACAAAATTGCTATGCTTACCTTGTGTGTGGCGTCCTCTCCCTTCTCAAACCTCATCTTCAGGTTACTGAGTGGCACACTGGGCTTTTCAATAAAGGCACTGGGACTGAGTACAACTTGCTCTTCGAGCTTTTCGGGACCATCTCCAAACTTCAGCTCATCACGCTCCATCTCTGTCTTCTCTTCTCCCTTGGGTGCTTTTGATGCTGTTGAGGGGTACTGGAAGCAGCTGGCTGTACCTCGACCTCCCTGAGGAGTCAGCTGTCTGGGGGACTTGGATGGGGGGCAGTGCTCACTGAGAGGAACAGGCCTCGGCTGGGCAGAGGGTGTGAAGCGGGAGCTGGGTTGGCTAAGAGGTAGGGCTGAGGAGGCCTTGTCCTGTTGAAGGTGCCCCGCCTGCTCCCAGCGCTGCTTCAGAGCACTCAGGTTGCCAGTGCGCAGGGCGGGGGTCACACTGTCGAATGACTGAGGAAGAGAGGAGATTAAAAGCAATTTAGCAGTGATCATTCCAAAACAAAAAATACAGTATGAACAGTATTATTGCTACCCTGCATGGTAAAGTAAGTTGAGGGTACATTCTAAATATTGAGAAATGTTTGTGGCAATGGCAACCAATCACATACTGAACTAAAAACCCACTCCAGCTGCAGTACAGTGGGATATAGGAGATACTGGAAAAAAAGACTTGGCTACACTGACAAATTGACAGATTAGGTGAACAGCTGTTTAAGGAAAGCTGGTCCAGGAAATAAAAGCTTTGCTGTGGCTGCTGCAGGCAGTGGTCGGTTCAAGATGGAGACAGCAGGGCTTTTCAGCTGCATTCCATTCCACACAACAACTTTACCTTTCCCAAAAACAACCGGGAGGGCCCTGCATGCTCCTCAACCAGCCATGACTACATGTTGAGCAGCAAATAGTACAACAGAACAATAGGAAAAAAAACATCACTGCAGTGTGGCCGACAGAGAGGTCCTACATGACAAAAAGGAATGAGAAGTTGAAGGATTCATGTCTTCGGAAATTACCCTGAGATTCACACTCTAATGAAATAATGAACCTTGGTCAATCAAGGGCTTTTTTCAGGCAAGCTTCCTGGCCAACACTGTAAAAAACACACGTCCTCATGACACATTTAACCACTACTATGACCCTTTGTTTCTGTCAGCATTCAAAATTGCTAAGCAAAGGTAAAAAAAACAAAAAACTTTTCTACATCTACCATTCAAAATAGCACAGCATAACCACATAGAAATGACTCTTCTTCACTTTTCTACTTCATACAGCAATCAGTCCTTTGAAAACACATAATTAGCAGCTCAAATCCATAACCATTTTAGCAGAGAATGTATACAATTACAGATTTACTATGTAGTAACAAAGAAAAAGAAAGAAAGGAAGAAAGAAAAATAAGAAAGAAAGAAAGAAAGAAAGAAAGAAAGAAACAAACAAACAAACAAAGAAAAAGATGTCAGAAGAGTAAAAGAGAGAAAAAAGAAGAAGAGGGAGAGAAAACCCAAAGTGGACAGAAACCAGGCAGACAATCGCTGTCTTTGTGAGGCAGAGAGAAAGAAGGGGACAATGAAAAGATTATTCCCTGTTTTAAAAGCAAAAAGGAGAAACCTCTGTGAATGCAAAGGAGTGGCGAACCAAGGTATAACCAGAACTAGACAGCAGGGAAAGTGAAAGTCCTCTGGCTGGTCCTTCTGTACAGGTCAGAGACAGTGAGAGACAGAGCTCTCCCAGATGTTAGCAGCTTGACAAACTCTGCCTGTAGGAACTAGCCCAACCCCTTTACCACCAGGGCAGCCAGAGAGAAAGCGAGCAAGACAGAGAGGGAGAATACCCAGGAAACCAGAGCAGGAAATGATACATTCAGGGGAAAAGTTAACTCTTTGTTCACTGTGTCGGTACTGAGCACTAAAAATAAAACAAGTGTGGAGTGAACTTAAATGTGGAATAAAGTTAAACAAGAGACCAGAGGAAAGAGTGAATATTCTGAACAAAATAGAAAAAAAACACAGATTAAAATAAATAAACACATGAAGTTTATAGAAATGAGTGTAAACAAGCACAAATGAGATTTTTGAGATAGCATTGATTTACCCAGCATAACTAGGGACAAAATGCCTCTGAGCTTTAAAACACAGTCAATGAAATCTTAAAATTATTTCTAAAACTGACTGGCAATCAGCATAAAGAAGCTAAAATGGGGATGATATGGTCTGTTTGTCAAGCACCAGTTAAAATCCTGGCAGCTGTGCTCTGTAAAGCCGAAGACAACAGATTGGCTTTTTGATTGAGGCAGGTGTAAAAGGAGTTGAATTTGTCTAAAAGAGGTGATATAAGAGCATGAATGTCCTTCTCTGAGTTGGCCAAGGATAAAAATACACTTTTTTTATGTAGTCCTCAATTGCATGGCACAAGACTTTACTACCCTCTTGACCTGATCCTCAAAAGTCAGATCACTCGCCAAAACAATCCCTTGTTTTAAGACTGCTGATTTAATTTGAGAAGATAGATGGCCTAGTTTGTTTTGAATCACATTTCTGAGGCTAAAAGGACAAAAAAAACCCTTTTGAACTGTTGCGTTCTTAGTGTTTCTGAGACCAGAACTTCATATTATGGTGGCAAAAGCTGAGACTGTCAAGGCTGTTTACGTAAGTGGCTTCAAACAGGACACAAAGCTAGCCATCCCCAGCATAGCCAAGTCTTGTGTTAGGTTTATGGATTACAAGGCCAAGAGGTGGCAAGTGTTGTGACAAAATGACCAAAACCAGGATGTGATGCAGTCCACAAAAAGTAGAATGAATTAGAAGATCAAACTGTTGATGGTAACTCATTGATGTGAATTCGAAAGAAAGTTGCTTCAGCGGATAATTTAAAATAACCTTACTGCAATAAATATTTAATCCTGCACAAGGTATAAAAATTGCATCCTGACAGTTTCTTCTTTATGCCAGACCATTATTGGGGAAAAAAAGAAATATTCAGTTAATTATCTGCATGCTTGAAAAGTTATCTTACTTAATCACCATTAACTCAGGTTATTTAATCCCCTCCCCCACCTACACACACACTAAACACACACACACACACACACACAGACAGACAGATGGTCTGTTGCACTGCTCATACAAACTACACTCAGACAGATAGATCAGGAGTGTTAGCTGCCAATATTTCACAAAAATTCTGCACCCCCTTAATATGGGCATTGGCTCATATCCATATTGGCACTGTGACAAATAATATATTATGATACACATATAATAATGAACCTCTATCTATCTGTCTATCTATCTACATCATAATAAATTTATGATGAATCATATGTTAATTAGCTTCTTTAAACTATTGCGTTTTAAACACTACATCTGAGTGAACCAGCTACCAAAGTGAATAACACCAGTCATTGTCATCACACAAGCCATCATGAAACAAACACTGTGGAAAAAAACAAAACAAAAAAAACCCAACATGTTTTCAAGCAGCAAGGTCACACACATTTGCCAAACACTCAGCAAACACACAGCAGTATTACCTTAAATGTCTGCATGGTCCTTCTCATATTAGCTGATCACCTGCTCATTTATTCCTGATCCAGGTTTGTCTATTAGTCTTTGTCACTCACAAAGAGAGCTAAGGCAGAGCTGAGGCTGTAGAGAGCATTGTCAGGGGATTACACTGAAGTAGGATTATGGGTTTGATGTCCTGCCCACCTCAACAAGTGGCCAATTAGAGGTCAACCCGGACGGGACATTTGTCCTAGACACTGTGTTAACATGTGTGTGTATGCATTTGTGTGTGTGTGTGTGTGTGTGTGCTCCTTCTCGGTATGCAATGGTTACATAAAAAATAGCATCAGCAGCAGTAAAGGACCACTGCTGACCTAATCCACTCAGACATACTCATATTACTTCAGTCAACATGATTTGGTTCAGTCGGAGAGGCCAAACAAAATATATTTAAGCTAGCAACCTCCCAAGCACCTCCATTCCCCCTTGATATAGCTGACATAATGTTATATCTATAGTGTGCTTTTTGTGATGTGGCAGCCCAGCCCACCACAGCAGTGCCAGTAAAGTTGCTTCTAGATTCATTTGGGAACCGTGGATTGTTTTTTTCATTACCACTACATTGAGGATTTAGGCACAGTAAAAATCAGTGTCTTTGGGGGAAAGTGTAAATTAAAAAGTCATCAGTGGCCTCTTTCAGAATCATATTATAAAATACTTACTCCTTTTTTTCTCTCAGCACTTGACTCCTCAGCAGCCCTCTGGTACCTGAGAGGGACAGAGAGAGAGACAGTGAACAACACTGACCTCTGGTGATCCAGGAAAGGGCTACCAAGAATACAGGCTTTCCTTGAAGGGTCATCACATTTCTCCTTTCAGGAACCTTGTGTGGTGTTCAAGCATTGGATACCATTAAACATTCATTTTTACAGGTTGAGCCATCTATTTTACCATCCTCAGAGAACTTGTAGCCGCACTTGTCCAACTGATCATATTTGATTTCAGTCTAGGTTTGATGGTGATCACACTGATCTGGTCAAAATCAAGTCAATAAAGATTAGCTTTTGCTGACATGCACTTTAGGAAACATTTTATAAGGATGAGATGAGAATGGGTATCAATTAATCACAGACCTAGTTTTGAATTTGAAATTAGTTGCTATTTTTATGTTGGTTTCCATTTCAGTTTGACTATAGTTTTAGCTAGTTTGCAGTTGGGGGCTTATTAATTTGTTTATTCATTTGTTTGTTTGTTCATACAAAAATGAAGTTTTAAGTTAGTTATAATTTAGTTCCAGTTCAGATTCAAGTAAGTTATCTTTAATTTAGGGGCAGTCTGATGTTGTACAAATGAAATGCGCTCACACATGCAACAGCAACCACAATTCACACCATTTAGCTCAAAATAATCTCTAATAGGACTCTTGGGTTTTCTCTCAGATACACTATATGGACAAAAGTATTGGGCCACCTACACTCAACACCTACAGGAGCTTTTCTGACATCCCATTCTAAATCCATAGTCATTAACAGTCTTGTATAAAGTATTTGAAAGCGATACTTGAGTAAAAGTACAAGTATCTTACCAGAAAATGACTTTGGTAGAAGTTAAAGTCACCTTTTAGAATATTACTTGAGTAAAAGTCTTAAAGTACCTTACTTAAGTATCAAACATAATTTTCTGATATTTTCTGTACTTAAGTATTAGAAGTAAAAGTAAAAGTATTTAAACAAAGTGAGCAGTTAGAATTTTGATAATGAATTTATTGTGGCTTCCTTACAGTAAAAGCAGCCTGGGTACAGGAGAAAAAAGCTTCAACTTTTTAACATTACCGCTAATCTAACCCTAACCCGAAAATAATTCTTGCAAATACGGCCACGGGTGTGTAACGTTATCTTCATCACCACCACAGACTTCATCATCTTCGTCATTTGCTACTGGAGTGGTAACGTTAGCAGCAGAGTCTGCTGCTGCAGGTGCTTCCATCATAGCTTGTGTCGTGTGTGACATGCCCGTGCAAGTGGAGCTTCTTCTTCTTCTTCTTCGCGGCTGCGGTTGAAATGATAACAAACAGGAATTACATCACCAACTCAGCTTTTATTTTGCAGTAACGAGTAACGAAGATGGTTAAGAGAAATGTATCGGAGTAAAAGTACACATTTTATTTCGGAAATGTAGTGGAGTAAAAGTAAAAGTTGTCAGAAATATAAATAACGAAGTAAAGTACAGATATGTGAAAATTCTACTTAAGTACAGTAACGAAGTATTTGTACTTCGTTACATTACAACACTGCCTGTCTGTCTCTGTTCTATGTCCCTCTGCACAGAAACATGAAATAAAACATCAGACAACCCAAAAGCAGGACCTATCACTGAGTCAGCCATAACCTCAAAGCCGTTTAGCCAGCTTTTACGAATAATTATTCTTTATAAATGTGCTACGCTGTCAATTAGGATTCAAAAACTAAGTTAATCTGGTTCATAATTTTTCAGCCAGGCAGGGCCATGACAATCCGTGCAGACAGACTGCATGACTGTACAACATGGCATCAGAGCACTTCAAGGCAACCAAACAACCAAACCAAACCAAACCAAATGTCATACTGATGGCATGAACGTTTAAGACTTGGTCCTGCCGATTTTCTAATGCTTTACTGCCACCCAGTGGAAGTGCCCTGACATTACAGGGCATGCATGCACTGATGCCCTGAGAGCTGTGTGGCTCTTATTAAAATGTGGATATTTGTCAACAGCCTGAACTGTCTTCAGAAAGTCATAGTTCAATATAAACTAGATAATAGTCTTTGAAAAACGACTGTGCTGCGTTTCTGGAGGAATGATTGGAGAGCATTATAATATACCCACACTCATCTTCCTGTCTCACCTGTGTGTGGTGGTGGTTTCCATCTTGTGCTGCTTCTGATCTTGATGTAATTAAAATGCCAAAGACATGGGTGCTTTGTAGCCCACATAAAACTGGACACAATCTATGTCTCCAGTCCCAGACCCCACTGACAGAGAAAGCTGGGTCTGTACATAAAGACATTAAGAATACTCTGCCTGCTTTCTTTACGCAAGGCCTGACAATGTGCTTTAATGCGACCACTAAGTTAATGCTGGATGTTGCTGAATACATGTAACATGTAGGACTGTGTTTCCACCCAGGCAACAAAAACATTTTTGATCTGGAAAATTGGTCAGTGACATCAATAACAGTAAGTTTCAGTGAATCCAACAAATGAAAGTAATAAAAGTCACTCTTCCAGAACAAGAGCAGGTCAGGGGTGCATTGTGGGTTTTTTGTCTTTCACCCATAGGCTACTTCCCATGGTGCATTATAAAATTAGAATTCCATTTCAGTGCAAAACAAGAGCAAAGACATGTAATTTTATGTAAACAGAGACCCATGTTGACACATTAATTCCATCAAAAATGTATTGTATGTACTGTATTTCATAGAGAACTAGGGAATCAGTTTTTCTGTTGTACTCAACATTAAGGAGGCTGCCTTACAGACTGATGACACTGTCAAACTCTGCTCTCCTTTATCCACTGTGATCATCTGCAATATTATCAGGAACCCGAGCTCCCTTCATGCAGGTGTTCTACTTCTCATTTTTCTCTTTTTACATTTTTGATCCCTCATACAAAATATTGATCTATTCCTGGCCACCATTGGTCAGCAGTGTCTTGCTATTCCTTCTGAGAAGCACCAGTGATCAAGGGATATGCAAATACTCTCGACTTGACTTGATTCAACAGAAACTTCCCTCCTGTGCCGAGATTTTAAGGAATTCATCCATGATGCATTGTTGCTTTAAGTGCTCAACCTGACAGCAAAACACAGTCAAAAGTTGTTTGAAAAGCTTGCACTCGTCTTGCTGTATAATGCTTTTTTAGTGCAGTTACAAATTTCTCTGTGATCAGAAGCTCCAAGTCCATTAATAATTTTCGCCTTTTTTTAAGATGATCTTGATTGGCATTCGCCTTCTGTATCAGTCCTTATTTTCTCCACTAATTGTAATATGAGGTGAGCATCAAAGATTTTGTACAAGCTTTGTTTCCGCCTACCTTTAGGAAAGTCAGTGCTTTATTTATAAATATTTCCTGTGTGAAGATAAAGGAAGAGAAACAGCTGCCACAGTATTTAAATTTTACTGTAAAACTGAGACTTTGAATTTGTGGTTAAATGTCACGGCTGGCTGTTGATTTCTGTGCTACCCACTCATTGAAATCAGATGTCCGGGGTGATTTCCGTCGTGCAGCTGCATCAGCACAGCAAATCACATGTTGCTCCTTAGTGTCCTGTCTATTCTGCCGCTTTATAATAGATTATGAAGTTTATATGGGCATATGTACTATCAGAATTTAGACAGGTTTAAAAATGCAGCTTTTTTTTTAACATTGAGACAACACACAAAAATGGCACACTAATCAGAATCCAGAGGGTTTGATTTATTTTGACAACACCTGGCATAAAACATGGAAATAGTACCAACAGGGACACAGCTGACAGAGTAAAGTGCAACAATGGGCTTTGAATGCAAATTGCTCACAGCTCAGGGAATAGTGACTTGTATAATAACTTGTGTTAAGGTATATGAAAGCTAGGAGACACTGGCAATAGTAGCAATCCCTTTAACTAGAAAAGGAGGTGATTATGATTGATCTGAATGACTTGCCAGTACCAAGCAGATAGCCATTTTTTTTTGTTTAAGATGAAATAGGCAGCAAGATATAGACACAAATATATAGCATACACTTTTAGCATAATTTGGAGACATCTAGCTACTCTCTTTGCCCAAAGTATGTTTGTCGAACAGATACTCGGCCATGCCATTCTGGGGAGCACCCATGCGGCGCAGGTTGGTCACCCAGTCTGCCAGTTCTTTGATGGACTTCACCTGCTCGTCCAGGTAGTGTGTCTCGATGAAGTCACACATCTGAAGGAATAAACCGAGACAAAGACATCCATTAAAATCTTCAAAACGCACTCAATGAAAGCTGAACCTGCACAATTACCAGCAGAAACAATCTTATCCTTTCTTGTTCATTTGCACCTGCTGACATATTTGTCTTACAACAGGCACATGAGAATGAATCCAACTAGCTCACTGTCCTAAACAAGGAGGAAAGATTCTCCAAGTTAAAGTGAACTGCTCTAAACTCTGCAGGTTAAAAAAAAATCCTTTCATCCATTAAAGCATACTGAGACTGCACACACAAAAGTGCACCAACAGTATCAGTTGTGTCAGAATCTGTGCCAGCCCAGCTCACAGGTGCTCATACTCTACAAAAGAAGCTGTGCTGATACAGACGCTTTAATGAGCTACGCCTGGCGGCCCTAAAATACTTCTAAGGTAGAAGGATCACTGTCGGCTGCATGGTGATTGTTTGATCTGAGTGAAGCGTCATGCCTGCTGCGCCAAGCTAAGTGTCTATCTATGGTGACAGTGGAGTAAAGGCAAGGCGGCTTGATCAGCACAGCCAAAGATAGAACAATGACGTGGACTAATGGAAAAAAACAATCACGTTTTCAGTCACTCAAGACACCCCCTTAAGTATATCCACTTAGGTACTTTGTATTACTTAAAAATATATTACCATCATCAATACAGGTTCAACTTTTTCTTTAAATAGCTGGCTTCATACTTCTAGGTAAACCAAAAGGAAAATTCTGACATTATGTAAATGTTCTATTTTTATTTTATTTTTTATTTCTATTTGTTTTTATGAACACTTTATTAAGCAGTTAAAGTTGTTTCTGACGATGACTCAAAGTAGGTCTGTATAAGTAGGAATAGAAGCTGAAATGCATTGGTGAGCAGCCAGATATTTAAATCTTATGTATTAATAAAGGCTTTTTTTTTTTAAAACAGAGCAGTGTGCCTTGGATGTTGTTGTTTTTTAAGTTTGTCAGCCATACTCTACACAGGCTGTTTATTTAAAAAGGAGACCCATGCAGTAATCCTACCCCCCCCTCCTTGTTTTTATGCATTGGTCAGTACTAGGTTGCAGAATGAGTATACACTAAGAAGTATTTGGATCAGTGCTCAGCTCAAGCTATTTAGTGGTTATATCTGGCCTGAAAAAGCAGCTCCTGCTTAAAGAAAGCCTATCAAAATGTTCACTGTGTGATTTTCAAACCAAGGCAATACTCACATGTGGGTCATTGTGTTCGGAGGCAACCTTGTGCATGTCCAGCAGCGACTGGTTGACACTCTTTTCAAGCTGCAGGGCACACTCGAGAGCCTCGATACCGCTGCCCCACTCATCTCTCTCAGGTTTCTGAAACAAGCAGCAGGAAATGGACACAATCAGACACCGATCAATAAGAGCCAAGAGGCCAACAACCTAAAGCAGACAGCTAGTTTACTGATCTATCTTTCCTCACAAATTTGCAGTTAAACGTTTTACTCTGGCTCTGGAGGTCGTGTCAATGTGTCAGTAGAAGATAAGAGGCAAAAAAACACTCACACCCTCTCTATCTCTTGTCCCTTAGTTTGCCCACCCAAGATTGAACTTATGATGATAAGTGATAACCAGTAAGAAGAAATCTCACAACAGTTAAACTTAAAGTAGATATTTACAAAACAACAACACATATATACAATACAAAAAAAAAAAATTAATCCACTATACCCTGATGTCTTGTAGAAAGATCCTTCCGCCCCTCTGGTTCTGTAGTTTCATTAGTTTCTCAGCGTGCTCACGCTCCTCGTGTGACTGGTTATGGAAGAACTTTGCAAAGTTGGGCAACGCCTGGTCATCCCGTTCAAAGTAGTAAGCCTTTTAAGAGGAAAAGTTAAAAGAGTGGGGTTGTGTTCATGGTTAGACATTTGTTTCAGGTAAACTGGGAAATAATGAGTTGAACTGTGCTGTGGTTGAAATGTAACCACATAAGGTGAAGTATAACTTGACTACCTAGTTGCAAAGGTTATTATGCACAGTGAAAATGAGCTATAAAAAACATTTACTTCACTGAGGTTTAACAATAAATAAATACATAAGAGTTTTTGTAGTTTGATCAATGTAATTGTGAAAACAGAGAGAAAATCCAGTATTTATGAATGGGCTTATTGTCGTTTTAAAATGACTGTACAGCCATGTATCCAGAGGCTCAGTGTTTCTGTGCAAGGAGACACAGGTTCATAAATTCATAATTTATTTGTTTTAAATGATAACTAAGAACTAATTATGAAACATAACCGCTCTGCCAAGAAAAACAGTTACTTATCTGTAATTAAGCGTCATGGATACAACTGTAGTACATACAAAACCATTGTTCTGTAATCAACAAGATACTCTGGCAAATAGAAATACACCACCTTTTAAAACAAAGTCTACTAAAAATTAACTTGGGAACTCAAACTAGCACAAGCAGCAGAAAATGGGCTGTATGAGATTCACTAACTGGAAACAAAATGTACTCAACAACCTTTTTATATGCAGTTTCCTGAGAGATCAATAGGTGAAAGCTGTGCTTACACTAAAGCAAGATAACGGCTAGATGGTGCACCCGCTGCCCTCTCACTGTACAGAGTCTAATCTCAAGATGAACTCCAACCTCTGAAATGTTACCATGCCACACAGCATTCACTCTCTCCTCAGCTCATACAACATATATCATATATTCTGATGGCACACCAAGACTAAAACCTCATTCATCTGTTTCATCTGATGGTCACGAAAGTGCCTGCTGTAACTGGAGATAGAGTGGCTCATACAGATAGCAGTGGGGTTGTTTTCCACCCTTAACCAGCCACTCCCTTTGTTTCCTCATCTTCCAAAATGACTGGGCATGTTGGTCACACCAGGTGATTAGTCGCACACCATCTCAGCTTGGGCATTGCCACAGTTACATAAACACACCGTCCTGCGGTGGCTGAGTGAAGAGGAACAAAAACCCACTGCTGATTCTAGTGGGATTTTTCTCTGATGTCAGCCCAAACCAGGTGAAAACACCCCACCTTTCACTTCTCTGACTATCTGTACTGTCCTTAGCTGAACTACCCTATATTCTTTACTTTAGTGACAGATCCTCACCATGGACAGGTAGACGTAGGAGGCGTACAGCTCCAGGTTGATCTGCCTGTTGATTGCAGCCTCGCAGTCCTGGTGGAAGTTCTGTCTCACCTGGGAAGTCATGGTTCTGAAACACAGGCAACACAATCTGCACTGAACAAACAACACATCAACACATCATGTACACATGTCTGGTGTGTAACCTCGGTGTTGGCTCAGAGCTGAGTAACAGATGTCAATTACAGCCGTTCATGAATTAATAAACCAGTCTTAAATATGCCAGAAACTTGATATTAGTACAAAAACATCAGTGGTGTGGCCTGGTAAGACATTATCATCATTATTATTACAATCCAAGTTTAGGCTGACGTTACCCAGGGTGTGTGGTCCCAGAAAAGGGAAAAGAGAATAGACGATCGCCATAAATGCGATGCAATAACACAGGAGTTACTTGAAACCAACTGTAACAATTAAGTTTGGTTAAAAACCCCCACAGGAATTCAGTTAATACCGGGTGGGTACATGGTTTCAGGTCACGGTCGTAAACACTGACCGAGGACACAGAGCGGCGGGGAAATAAACAAACAAGCTAGCTGCTGCTGCTAATGCGGTCTCTGACGCAGCACCGAGTGACAGACCAGCGGAGGGCCGCCGACCAGCACTCCCAAATTTACAGGCGGTGTAGAAACCTGGCAGATTGTGGGTGTTTCTTACCAAAATATCAGGCGCAAGTCTTCTTGTCCAGAGGTCGAGGAGCTGGTCGAAAAACACCTTAGCGTCTTACGCAACTGGCGTGTATTGTTGTCAAAAGGACTAGCTAGCAAGCTAACGTTGTGTCGGTGACGAGCTACGACAGCAAAAACACTGCTTGGTGCCTAAGGTGATGTGTTGTCGATGATGGCGGAGTAGCAAATGTTAAAATAGTTCCGTCCGGCGGTGTTTCTAGACAGCAGAAAGGTTGCCGTTCAAGCACTGTTGAAGCAGGTAACCTTCACTGTCCGGAGACGACTCGATACACTGGTTTTGACCAAGACGGCGAGAGGACGTGACGTAGTGTACTCAGAACACTGAGGGAGGTGGCACGAGCTGCACAACCAATCACAACGACCAGGCAGAGAACTCATTTACATATTCAGGAGGGGCAGACAGACAGATAGATAGAGAGGTAGACAGGCAGGCAGACAAATAGACAGACAGACAGGCAGACAGAGACAGGCAGACAGACAGACAGAGAGATAGACAGGCAGACAGACAGATAGAGAGACAGACAGACAGACAGACAGAGAGACAGAAAGCTAGACAGACAGACAGAGAGACAGAAAGCTAGACAGACAGACAGAGAGACTAACAGAGAGGTAGACAGGCAGGCAGGCAGACAAATAGACAGACAGACAGGCAGACAGAGAGACAGATAGAGAGAGACAGACAGACAGACAGAGAGACAGACAGACAGAGCGAGAGAGAGAGCCAGCCAGCCAGACAGACAGACAGACAGAGACAGACAGACAAACATAGAGCCAGACAGGCAGACAGACAGACAGATAGACAGACAGGCAGACAGACAAGTAGATAGACAGATAGATAGATAGACATGTAGGCTATAGTTTATTACAGTCTCTCCTGTGCAGCAGGAGCATGAAGCTGTCACACAGTCAATAACACCAGGCGTCATGTGAGACAGGTCAGCTGCTGTGCTGTGGCTCGAACCACAGACCTGCACTGGGACTGGGAGCGGCCACACCAGAGCATGCTGGGAGCCAGCTGAGGTACTTAGGCACTATTTAATAACAATTTCAGAGCGAACGAACAAACACAAAAATGATCCCATGGTCTCTTCAGTGTATGAGGCAATACGAGTTCGTGTGTGAGGTGTGTTTGCAGGGCGGGCAGGTTCCTCAGTGGCCTGCAAGCTGCGGCTGTGCGGCGCTGAGTCACTAACCTCCTGGTCACACTGGATCACCTCCTAAAGGCACAGGAGGGGCTGCTTATCTCAACCTGGAGTTTTCATGAGCCAGCGTCATCTACTGTTGAGTACAGAGAGACGGGATTAGCCAGTAGAATTCAGATAATTTCAGAGGCAGGCTATCCTTCATTTTCATCTGCTGTCTGTTGGATACCAGCGTTTATTTATCTAGTCATCAGTATTAGAATGTGTCGGTAAAAATAGAGTAATTGTTGATTTGGTTGCAAAGTGAAACTCCCTGAACGTCTTCCTGTTAGTTGTTGAATGACGTCACTGTGAAAATGTTTCAAAATAGTGGAAATGAACCAGCCTCGTGACCAACACAGGCCATCACCTCAGGATTATTGCGACATGTGAGTGATTCATTTAAAAGCAAACATGATGTGTCAGTAAAACATAAAACTTTCCACATAAAAAAATCCAGTTTTTCTACAGTTTAGCTTTCTGGTGGCCTTTGCAGTCTAAAACCTGCAGCTCCGCATGTCTGACCTCTGCAGGCCCCTCAGCAGGATTTACTGCATTGCATCCGTCCGCCATCCTCCCCCTCAGCCTCCACACACACACACACACACACACAAGGCCTGTTTCCACTGAACAAGTTCCTGGTAGTATTTGGGGGTCAGGAACTACTACAGGAACGTCCTCTCGCTCGGCCTGAGGCGACCTGCAACAGTGTGTGAACCCTGCTAGTGACAGGTAAACATGTCAGTGTGTTATACTCAGTAAACATCAGCGTTTTCCAGGGAGAAGTGTTAGAGATCACATGCTGCTAACTGATTTTGGCAGGGCTGGGCATCCACTGAAAATAGAGGCTGCATATTTGCTTACAGTGCCTAAGACATAAAACCTGATGAACCGGAGAAAAATGTATACAATACTTAGGCTCAACACTTAATCCACAGCGTCATTATTCTGGTGTTTGCAGTACAACACAAATGTAGTTTCTGACATAAAACTATTAATTTACTGTGATAGCTAAACTGCACAGCACCTGTTTCTGATTCCTATTCTGTAAGGTCACCTAAATCCATTTTTACATGAAAACGGTGTGTAGTGACTTTGATAAATGACCTTTGATCGGTTCTGCCGTACAGGACGCACAGGAACTGGGCAGTGCCCTCTGCTGGTCACATGTCTCCATTACATGTTGATAGAGCCCACCTGTCCTCAGTGCCTCTGTTGAACTATCTGTCAAAGAATTACCAACCCAAAAGCATGGCAAGTAGATGGAGCCTCAGTCAAATAAACCAGTTAGATTTGTTTGAATATTACCTCTAAAAGTTTGTGTATTTTGTGCAAGCAATTTGCATCACTGCACAGTCACATTTGACATCCAAAATGAAATTAAAACCACCACATGGCAGATATAATTTCAGGATCTTCATGCTAAATCAAATGTACAGAATTCATGGATAAGTTCAAATGATCCCTTACTGAAAAATACTATGTAGTTACCCTAACACTTGGTTTACTGTAAGAGATTGTTTGAATTTCACATTTTCAGATCTGCCAAAAAGAATGCACTGAAAAAAAGAAACCAAAAAATTAGTTTTTGTATAAACTTTATTCAACTTTTGAACAAGTTTAATCAAACAGGCCGAATCCCATGTCGTCATCAGACTCCTCGGACTCTTCTTTCTTCTCTTCCTTCTTCTCCTCTGCTCGAAAAAAAACAAAAGGCACAAGTTACACAATGCCCCACTACAACTGCCACACTTTATATCATAAGCAGTTATGCTAATTCAATCATTAATACAATATTTTAACACTTTCAACATACTTGTTTTTGTGCAACATTTGGTAGTAACAGAAGCTCCTTGTTAAAGCACTGACGAGTTGCAGTAGTTTCAAGAAAGAGCTTTTCTTTTTCTTTTTTTTTTTTATTTGAATTTTTGCACCGAGGTGCTCTCAAACCCTCTTATGGATCATCTTGGAACGTGTGGCGTAAATATGGAATTTATATCTTATGTTATTCTTCATTTACTGTGTTGACTTGGGAGTAATGTGTCGGCACAGAGACATAAACACCACTGTGACAGTGCTGTGTGTGCGTCATTCAGTGTGAGAGCAACTTAACACTCAACGGATTAAAATGCATGTAATCATATTCAAGGTGAAGGCAAGGGCAGCGCGCCAAATGTCAGTGATGCTGACAAACAATGTGCTAAGTTGAAAAGCTCACCTGCAGCAGGGGCTGCGGCTCCGCTTGAGCCAGCAGCCGCAGAGCTGGCAACTGCTACGGCACCGCCTGCTGGCATGCTGGCCAGCTTGCTGTAACCTGAGGAGATACGGATTGGCAGACATAAAGCACACGCAACAACACAAAGACCCAGAGCAGCCAGCTGATGTGAATACACTGATGTGAGGCATGCGCACACAGGAGCTCAAAAATGCATCCTGCGAGCCATCTTCACATCTATAGTCGGTCAGTCAAACATTTCCATCTGCAGGTTTTCACTTTGACAAGTGCCTGAATTGTTTACCCTAAACAATTAACATTTAATACATCGCCACTTTCCTGCAGAATCCCATTCTTTGAAATCAGAGAGAAATCCCATTTTAGGAGAAATCTGCTTCTGCAATGTGACATATTTCTGTTTGAAACATGATGTTGGTGCAGGATGTGGTCAAAGGGTCATTCAAAACAGAATATTCTTGACTGAAGACTGGAAGGTGTCTGGTATGTGATGGGAGGGCAGCAGGACAGGATTGTTTTCATACCTGCTGAGGTTTCTCTGTGGAATTCTTATGTATAGGTATGTGGTGAGGTAACAACTAAACTTATAGTTTTCTACCAAGTAAAAAGGTATTTTGTTTTTGTTTTTTTTTTAAAAAGTTCCATCATCTGACATTGTCATCATGCAGAAACTAGACCAAGGCTGCAGGTGTGCGTAAAACATCAGCACAAACAAACTGATGAGAACTTTTGCATTTCTCTTTGCCCCTTTTCATAATCTAAGAGAAAATGGTTAGCATTTTTTCCAGACACACAGCTCAAGCTTTGCCATTATTATGAATGCCAAGGCAACATTTTTCTACACTGCCCACAGTGCAGCCTATTTTAAATTTAGGCCTTTATTGAAACCAACTAAGTGACGAGTCACTCAGACAACCCACTCAATAATCGACCTTGGGGGAAGAAAATAAAAAACTTGCACATCCATTGTGAAAACATGTTTTTCCATGTCATCACGACTTGCAGCTCTAATATTCCATTTCAGTGGCATATTCTTTCCATTGTGACTGTGCTGTGCCAACTCTGTGGCATCAGGATTACTTTGTGTGCATGAAGAGTGGCTCTGACATCTATCTTAGCATCCCAACGCCACATCCAGCACTGACAGCCTTGGCTCTCATCTTTCTATACACCATTTCTATATCTTTGTATACACCTTTTTCAAGCAGGATCATGGCTCTAAAGAGCTGTGTGGTTGCAGGCTTTATTATCCATAGCCAGCACATTCACCCTTGGGATTTCTTTCATATTTTATTGTGTGGTAATGTTATTCCACCACATTTGAGCACATGTTCATAGCTCTAGAGCAAATTTAAAGGAAAAATAATTGAAAAATATAGGGCTAGAAGCTTTGTCTAGACATACCACTGGCATGAATCAAACAAACATGTCTATTTAGCTTGGAACTGATACCAAGAGGCCAAATGACATGTGCAAAAAAAATGTAAAAATCATTTCACATATACACACCCTGCAACACTCAAGCAGACAACCAGACAGACTTACCCTGGGCGATCACCTCGTTAACATTCTTGCCATTAAGTTCGGAGATGACCTGTTGGGCAAGAGACCAAGTTGAAGTGGCTACTGAAAGGACACATTTTTGGTTTCATATAAAGATGACTTTACTCTCTGTGAGAGCCTGACAAAGTCCGAGCAGGCCACTGGCAAAGCGTCCCTGCTGCAACGTGACAAAACAGAATAAAGTTCAAATCACTCATACCTTCTCTAAGCGCTCATCGTCAGCCTCAATGCCAACGCTCTCCAGGATCTTTTTGATGTCCTTGGACTGGGGGCTCTCATTGCCACCCAGGGCAGCAAGCAGGTAAGCAGCAACGTAACGCATCCTGCCAGGAGAGAGAGGACTCAGTCAAACTGTGAGCACATGCATTACAATGACAGCATTAACTCGAAAAACTTAACTAAAGAACAGACTGGGAAGATTCATAAACGATTCCTGACTGGGTCTATACTTAACTGGGGTAGAACAAGGGACAACTGTCTAGTAATTGATAGCTGTATGATAATTAGCATGCTGATTGCTGTGATTATACAACCAATTTAGTGTTTACTGACACATGAGCAGCGCAGTTGGCTCAAGAAAACCTTTCATTATCTGATGCTGTCATTTAGTTTGTCTGCTTTGGCGCTGCGTAAAAGAAAAAGCCTTCAACTGTGAGGTTAAAGCTAAATATTCCTCCATGCTCCCGGGCCATGTGTCGCTGCTTGCTCCTCGGCAGACTACAGCTAGCCAGCCAATGCAGACTCGGGCGCGCTGTGAACTAATTAACGTCGAAATATTGACTTTTGAGGTTCAAAATCTACCCTGGGTGGTTGTTTATTAATCCCCCGTGGTGCGAGGCCCATTTCGGCTGCGTATAAATGTATTTTTAAGCGTTAAATAAGCCACTCACTTGAGCTAGGAAGATGAACGCGTGTTCACGTTGGGGTAGCACAGGCAGAAAGGAAGTGACGTCGCAGGCTGGAAACGGAAGACGCCCCGCCGGCCAGCAAGAAACGGAAATGAAAAGTCAGATATTGAGTGCATTTTTATTTTTTCTTATTCGCTCACACCAGTTGATTAATGTCGAGAAAAACCGAAGCTACTCAGTAGATGATTTTAAGGTAGACCTCTATTCATTTTTACGTGGTCCGCGTGTAGTGTCACGTATACCCACACTGCGCATGCGCCGCACTAGCAGAAAGCAAGGCGCTAATTGTAGCATCCAGAGAGGCTTGATGCTGTGCCACAAAAATGAAACACACACACACACTGCCTGCAACCAATAAATTATGGGATGTAATCGACATGGACATAATATAAACTGTCGGCTTCCCGTGAAAATCATTTAAACAAGACGGAAGTAAGTGAGAATTTATCTCTCGCCCCCCAAGTTGAGTTAAAACAAGCCAAACAAACCTTTTGTTCCAAAGAGCATAAAAGTTATAGCAAAATGTGCATCTCCGCTCACAATGAATGAGAGGCAGTGTTCTCAGGAAGTCAGCTCTTGTAGGTTAGGAAGCCTAGTTATTCACAATGTGGTCGTAATTCTGACAATTTATATAAATTCAGTAATCCCAAATGTTAAATACATATTTTGCATAGACATTATATTGTCATTATTACAATAAATCGCACTTGTTTAATACATAACACAGTCGACAGTTTGGCATCAAGACGTTAAAATAATTTAAAATTATTAAAAAAACAAAAAAAATCATATATGTTCCTCACCCAAATAAGCCCCATGTACTCTTATTGGTAGATGGAAAAATATGCTTTACACAATGACGTCTTTATTTGTTAATTTATTTATTTGTTTTAAAAAATGCTTACCAAAGTAGCCCCCGAATTAGCCGCCTCTCTTCCCCTCACATCTCTATTTTGTACCCTCCATTTCGTCTACAGTGATTTGTTTAAAACAATGGCCTGAGTTTTGACCTTAAATTTTCAGTTGTTCAACTTTTTTCCCTATGCCCTGGAGCCAAACATTTATTTCACTGTTTGTTTACTGCTCCCAGTGCTGCTATCACCTCCCCTGCTGTGTATAATGTGTGTCCATGCATATAACCATTCATTTGTCCTACTATACAAATAAATCACATTTACTTTAGTTGGGAATCTGGAGTCCTGTGCTGGTGTTTCATTCCCTTCCTGGTTTGTGGCGCAGTGTGTTGGTCCTGTCTCTTTGTGCTGCAGTGTGAGGACAGGACTTGTCTCAAGTATTAACTTATGATGCAGTTTAAATACTGTATGCTTGTCTGATTTTGTGTTGCGGTGCATCCTTATTCCCCCATAACTATTACGTATTTGGCATTTTGTCTGGATCTCGTGCTTAGTGCCCCAGCAGCTATGACTTACCATACCATAAGGACTTCTTCCCTCCTCCCTCTTTCCAGCGCTGCCAGCATCTCACCCAGTGCTGACAGCTTAGTTGGGCCACAGCGTGTGTGAGGACTGCTATATGTGTCTGTGTCCAGCTTTGATGACCTCCATCTCTCCTCTTTCCCTGTCCCTTTCCTCTGTGTGGCGTCTCTGTAATCCCCTCAATCACAGCAAACTGTAGATATTCTCTTTCTAAGCATTTGAAGGTGTGTGTGTTACACTGAAAACTAGTGTGGATCATCTACTGCTTCTTCTCTGCCTCCTCCCCCTGCTGCGTCTCTGGCTCTGACCCAGTTATACCTCCCACTTTACCTCGCTTGCTCCTGGATGGGACTGATTTCATTCGCCAGAAAAGATGAAGTCAACCCTTCCCATGTGAAACTCTGCGACGGATTCTTGTGTTTAATCTCAAGTTATCGTTCAATCCATGAATGCCAGCCCTTTTTGCTTGGAACTGGCACCACTAAATTGCTGTCATGCCCACTTTTTAATTCCAAGCAACTCTCCCTCGTCCAGCACTGAGCTCATGGTCCAGAGCACAGATATCCATGTTTGGTTTCATCTACAGTGTGTGTAACTGGAGAAGGTTAATACATCAACAGTGTGGGAGGCATCTGAGGACAAGGCACTTGACAGGTCCTGGACTTGAACAGAAAGTATCTGATAATGATTGAGACCATCAGGTGTAACAACTGGCAACACTTTTCACCAGTCTACACCATCTGTATACACTCATCCAAAAATGCTTGTCCATTTTCAGTCACATTCATACCATACGGCATTAATCTTTCCTAGAGCTATTTTGTCTGTTATATTAAGTCTGGCTGTCACATCCATAACACTGAAACTGCCATGATGCTCTTGCACATATTAAATTTTCTGTTCAATTATCTTAAGTGGGTTCCTGCTTTTTGGACAGTTGGGGCACCATTCAACAAGACAGTGATGGAGCAGCAAGGGTTGGAGGGGTGTCACTAAAATGAAAGGGGAAATATTAATTGGCAAAGCTGGAGGAGTATTTAATTAACAAAAACGCACTGCAGATCTGTCGGAACACATAAAAGCACATTTTGTCTATAATGACTGGATGTAGAAAGATGTTTCACTCTAACAACAACAGCTCTGACCCTATTGTAGCTGTGGCCCAGGTACGTGCTGCTTTTGCTGCTCAATTTCCCAAGACCATCTGGTGTATGCGCTGGACAAAACAATTTATTAAATAGGATTGCAGGCTCCATGAAGCTTCTAGCATGAGCGTTTTAAAGACATGCAGCCAGTATAGGACTAGTTCCATTATGGGAAGAAAGTGAAGAATTGATGGAGACATTCCTATAAACATCACAAGATTACTTCTGCTCTCTGATTTGCTGTTTGGTTGGTGGAAGGGTCGGCACTACAGTGGCCACGCTCAACCAAATCACTGCCTTTGGATGTTGCTGATGTAATTTAGGCTTACTGGGAAAGTTAAAGTGGATATTGCATCTGGCAAACACATGAACAGAGACTGACGTCAACTTGCATGCCATGAAAAGTCCTACAACTTATGCAAGACGACGTAGGAAATAAAACAGACAGCAAACCTGGATATTTTTAAGCATAGTGTATTTTGCTTCCAGTCCAAATGTTTTACATACATCACTACATTATACATTCCACATCAATGTAACACAGTAAACAGGACAACAAACTTAATGATAATAATAATAATAATACACAGCCTACAAGTAATAATCTGAAACAATCGGTAAAACACTCAGTGTTATCAAAACTGTCACAAATGTTGCAAGTTTGGTCTTGGAAATAGAAATTAAAAAAAGAAAGAAAAAAAATACAGTTCCTATACATCAAGTATCTCAAAAGAGAAGCACAGATCTGGGCCAGCTGGGCCTTACACCGGTGCTGCTTTTCCGAGAGGCTTGGCATGTATGGCCTTGGAGCACAGTCAAAGTGGAAGTACCGATCATTACTGGAATTTTTTTTTTTTTAGGAAAATCACTTATAAAAAGGGAGAAAATATCAAAAGAAAACTATTATAAAAATACTATATTAACCATTCCCATATATATATAAACAAGAATAATGGGTAGAAAGAGGTACTTCACAAAATCTATCATTAAGTCAGACAATGGTCAGTGACATTCTGTGGAGAGCATGCCTTGAGCACTATCAATACCATCTTCATTAGTTACACCGAGTCCTGCTTCACATGTCCTCAGTGAATCTAAGTAGCTAACTTAGGGTAACATACAACTTGTGAGAAAAAAAAACACATATATTAAGAGATTTTCCCTTTTATACACCCCCTCCCCAGCACCACACACACACACGCACGCACACACACACTTACACTTCTGCTAAATTGTCTTCTATTAAAGAAAAATATAGAGGAAGCAGCTTATGACGTGGTAAATCTACTACTATTCAAGCCTGAAAATTTTTCACATAGGCCTATTCTTCTAGGTAAAGCCCAATAATCTATTAATCACTAGGGCTAATTTCATTTGGGAAATTATTACTGCAAATAAAATGATCTCGTATAAGCCTCTCAGCTGGACTAGAATAGCCGAGTTGGCAATAACAGGGTCTACTTCTGGATGATCGGATCAATATTAAATTTTAGATATTAAAATATGGAAATTGGACATACGTAATCATACTACTTGACTCCACTGTCTCCAGGTGCCAAAATTGTTAAACAGCAGTATGAGCGTTTCATATTTATGCACATGGTGTTGATGTGTCTGTTAAGTTAAACTGCTCACAGTAAAAATGATCAATAATCTGTACAATCATGGGAAATTTAAACATTTTTTTAAATGACCTTGCATAGATATTTGATTTGCATTCTTTTATGTATCGTTTTTATACTTATTTCTATATTTTGTTCCAAAGATTAAACGTTTTTCAGTAAGATTAATGGAAAACAGAGGGCAAACCCGCTAATAAAACTGGTGTGCATGCTCGTGATGTATACTGTAGTACACCAGTTTTTTTTCTCACATATTTAAAAGAAGATTAAATTAATATTAATACCATAAAACCTTCTGACACCCTCAACTGGCTTGCATGGCATGCCGGCCTGTGCTTGTGCCCGTAGGTAAAGCTGACTTGAAATGAAACATTACACTTTGAGTCACAACGGAGACAGTTAATGGAGTCACTATGGAGAGTGTTAATAGATTTACAAATGATTGTGAAACAAAAGTCAAGTGCCACGGGGTATTTTTTTTGTTTGTTTGCTCCTCCGTATAAGTCAGTAAGTCACCATTTATCTCCTCACCTCACCACCAGCGATTGATGCCAGCTGATTTAATATGAACCCAACCTAACTGTCTGCTGTTGCTGGTGATGTATCATTCTTTTGGGAGGGCAATGTTCAAATGGCTAAGTGAATTATTTTTTAATCAAAGTATCAAAATACCTGCTAGTCTTTTGCAAATTTTGACTGATTAATTTACTGGGCAATTCATTTTACTTGTGTAAAGTTTATTTGGGACATAGAGGGGGTGGACAAAATAACAGAAACACTCGTCATGAGTCATATTAACTTAAATACCAACAGTTCAAAATACAGGCCAAACTGTCAGTGCCTTGAATTTTAGATGCCTTGGTTATAAAACTTGCAAAATTTAGTCCGGCAAATGGAACAATCTGGATAATGATGGCAACTTGTGCCAAACACAGACAAAAGAGCATCAGCAAAGAGTAGCAGTGGTCGTAAATCAAAACTCAGGGACACAGAGAAACACACAAGACAAGTCACCTATCACCACAAAAGCTATGGCTCACCTTTGTGTGTGAACAGCTCACTGAGCAAAGTTTTCTGTTCCCCCATGATTGTCAGAATACCCAGCTAAACCAGCGAGTGGTTTCATGAATGCCAGCACTAAATTAAAATTTCACCCTAGCTCATCCCCTAAAGATGCAGGAATTTACTTCTTGAAAATAAAATATGTCCGGACAAACAAACTTCAGGACCTGCATGACGTCTTTCCAAGGAGGACTGAAACTGTTTCAAGGCAAAAGGTGGGCCGACTTCCTTCCTGTCAGGTATTTGATACTCATATACTTTGAGTTTCTGTTACTTTATCCCCCCAGCAGAATTTCTACTACAGTTAAATAACTATCTCCTTTCAATCTTAGTGCTGCCCTCCTCTCTGTTATATGATGTATTGATCCTGAGACTCAACAAGAATATGGCTTGGTTGACTAAAGCCTAGTTTACGCATGCTATACATATATTTATATATATAACACATACATACATGCTATTGCAGCCACCACTGGAAACAACATACATTGATATGAACAAACTCTTAAAATGAGCAACAGATTCGTTCCTTCACTGAATGACCTGGGATTTGTGAAAGACTATCATTTACTTTGAAATCAACCTGCCATATTTTCAGAGTTTCTGATGTCTTCTTTTCGTTGTTTAACAGTGCATGGCAGGCAGAGATATTTATAGCTCCAACGCAGCTACAGTGTTTTTGTAGTACCATATTTAGCGCAGGTGTAAGGGTTGGGTATAAGTGACACTTCACAATGGCCTGATGTAAAATTATTCTGCGTCCACAGAAATTAAGTGTGTAGATACTTCTTAACACTCTCCCTGATAATGTGCTTACAACCGTGTAACACACTTTCATTAAAATAATGTTGCGACACCATGCCTGGTTCTTCATTAAAATGGTGTTGTGACTCCATTTTAACCTATCAGAAGGTGTTAAGTAGGTGCTACATGAATATCTCTTAATTAATACTCTGAAATAAAGCCATTGTAAAGTGTTACCAAATTAGCTTTTCAAAAACTTTCTCCTACCTCCAAGGTTTTCTTTACTCATAAATATCCCAGGATATTGGTAGAAAACAAAGACACAATTTAAAATATTTCTGACCTATAACTCTTTGATATAAGGAATGGCAAGGTAACAGCTAAACATGGCTTTACATACACTGTTAAACTTATTAGGTTTGTTTACATGTGCTGTATTTATAGACATTCGAGTAAAGCCTAAGTATAGAAGTGGGTTATTGACATCGGTTTGGGCAGAGCCTGCTTCAGATTGCATATCAAAAAAGAAAAAAGGAAAAAAAAAACGAAAAAAGAAAGAAAAAAAGACTGTTTGGCAGCTTTGCGTGATATTGTGTCTGTCATTATCACTGTCTGATATATGATGTGGCTTTAATGTTTTAATGGTGCAAAAACAAGTGCTGATGAAAATAAAGGGAAACACAGAGTAATAATACGGTAATAAATATGTCTTGTGACACTCTATTAAAAAAAAAGGTTCCAACTTATTGCTCTTTTCATTTATTGAGATGTCTGGTCCTACACCGAACTTTGAAAAGTTCACAACCATCATGATGGGAAAAGGTTGTTCAAATCTTCCAGGCCTTTTCTACAGTAGTGCACTGTAGTGTAACCCCTTATCTCGGTCCCTGAATATCTGTATGCTTAACCTTCACCCAAGTTCTTCAGAAATCAGTGATCAATGATTAATGAGATGTACAAGTTAGAATGAAGTGAACATTTCATTATATACAGAAAATCCTTTTTAGTACTGTTAAGACATACCATGTAACAAAATGTTAGAAAGGAGGGCCTTATAAAAGATTAATTCAAAGTTAAGAACAGATTTATTATGTATTTAACATTGTGTATGTACACAGTGGCCAGATTTACTTGAGATTCACACCTGTCATTTCATTCATCAAACAGTAATGACAGCTCACATCCAGACATAGTAGTGGCTGTAAGAGTCTGATATTTTGAATTTAGTCTCTTTTTTTCTATTGGTACTATCAATGACTTATGCAAACAATGCTGAAAAGCAGTTTTTTTTTTTTTTGCATAGTTTGAGGGACCAACGTAGTTAACTAGCCTCCTGAAAAGTACCCAGCAAAGAAATGCATGCCATATGGTACATTCCCTATTTAGGCCATGACAAAATTACCAGTTCAACAGGTTCTGACTCCTGTCCAACTTGTCATGCCACTGAGGGTTTATTTCTCACTGTTATATTATCTTAAAAGCTCAATGTAAACATTTGGGTCTCTTCAGTGGAAAGAAACTAGTGCATGCATGGCTGAGTCCCCGATACATCACTTACCTGCAAGAGTACTTAAACCCCACAGTACATGGTAAGCTTTTTATGAGGTGGACTGCACAGCATGGCATGATGTCAGGCAGCTTAGAAGGCAGGCCAAACTTAAGTCTGCTAAGGTAAATCGTTACCTTTTTTCTGAAGTGATTAATTGATTTCCCTTACTTTTAAAGATCCAGCTATCTCTGATTAAGTGAAAGTACCATGAAGGCTTTTTTAAAAACGTTGCTTATTATCAAAATTCTTGTTGAGTAACAGTTAAAATACAAATACGTCATTTTATTTTGAAGGTTAGTGGGTCCACTGCACAAATAAATGGTTGTACATGTATTTAACATTTATTTGTATCAAATCAAATGACCTTTGAGAATAACAGCTGCAAAGCATGTAGTAAATCCCGCCACAAGTATTTAATTACTTGATCTTAAGTCATGGTTTAAAAAAAAAAGAAAAAAAGAAAAAAAGAAAAAGAAAATACACAGGGACTGTGAACACAGTACATAAGATAAACTTGTTTTGCCCTGAGGCACTTGGTAGTGGCTGTGATAAAAGAATTAAAAACACTACCTCTTCAATCAAAGGACTTTTGTAGCTGGTCTCACAAGTACTCAGAACTGCATTCAAAATGTCAATTTGAAAATAATGCACGAGGTGTGAGTGGCCACCTACATTTAGTATCACAATCAGTCTAGTGTTCTCCTTGAGTTGTAGCGTGTGACACAGTAACAATAGTGGATTTAAAAAATGCTACAGGAAAGGGTAGAAGCACAACATATGTGACTACAAGCTAAATTTGGTTCAGTATCATTAAGGGTTTTAGGGGGGAAGATAATAAAGAGACCAGGAGGCTAGAGGAGCAGAGACTGGGGAGCTGGGCATCAATTCGGAGAAAACACTACTGGGGATAGCTGTTCTGTTGCCGGCGCTTTGCCGACCTCATTTTCTCAAAGCGTGACTCCATCTCCTCTAGGACTTTGGGGGTGTACCTTACTACCAGCTTAACTGTGCCCTGAGCTGCCTTGAGGAGTTCCACAGCTTTCTCATGATGTTCACCTTCCACACTCTGGAGAGAGAAAGAGAGACACAAATCAATTTTTACATCACAGCACACACTATTTTATCACAAAGTACAAGGCACAATTACCCTAAAAGCAACAGGCATACATCATGCACAGTGATGGAGACAATATAAGCAATGATGAGCAACATTAAAAACTTTCAGAACCTTTTTTACCGCAATGTTTTAACTACTAGTGCCATCATTCATAAGCCACAGCAACTTGATGACGTATCACACTCAAGATTGTAGTATCCTCACCACTGTCACCAGATTCAGGTCGGATGCCTTTAAATGACGCAGATATTTTTGCCTGAATTTCAGATATTTTTGGGGTTGACGTCCATCTGTGTTTGGTTTTAGACAGACTAAATTATTCGTCATCAACTAACGAAACGTTATTTTCACTTTGCCTGTCTCTCATCTGCTCCACTCCATGTGAAGAGGCTCAGCCCCGCCCTCAGTGAAACACAGAGAGTGAGGAAAGAAACTAGCACGACCATAAATGACAGCAAAACACATTAGATAGTCTCACACTGTGACACTGAGCTGAAATGAAACGAGTGTATATAAATTGGGTAAATAACATAAATAAAATGGCTAAGCTAACATGTATATCAAGCTTAAGCATCCAATGTAACATCCTTAGAAATCACTAATGACCATGTGAGTTGAACATACCACCCCGTTTACAGAAAGAAGCTGATCGCCTCTCTTTAGGCCACCGTGTCGATCAGCGATGCCTCCTGGGATAATCCTCGAGATGTAAATAGGAGAGTTTTGCTCCTTTCCTCCCATTATATTGAAACCCAGGCCTTCTTCTGTCTTGGGAAGTTCCACGACACGAGGATGGGAGTGTCCCTCACTTGCTGCAAAAGCTGCCACAGTAGCCTACAAACGGACAAGACGGATTGATAATACTTTAGTTTCCTTCAGTTTACTTTGTAAAAACCATACTTTTTGCTGTCAACAACATGCAATACAAGCTACTTCGTTTAAATTAACAAAAATTATTAGTACACATATTGCCTGAACCATTGTGGGCACACAAAAGGCTGATCCCCAACAAAAAACACTGTTTCGCTGAGTCTACCTTAGCGGTGGCGTTGGCCCTGACCTCAGGGCTGCTGTTAATGTCCACGGTTTCGTACACATGTTCATATACCTGAAGAAACATTGCAAGGGACAGTGTCAATCAACCTTTTTTTTTCATGAACAAACTACCACAGTCCAAATACCCACATGATGAACATTGATCAAAGGAAATTCCATTTTTAAACACTGTTTTTTGTGATCAGGAGGGAAACTTGAACTAATGCCCTAGACAGCAGGAAAGATTGATTTGTTTTTCAGATATTTTCATTTCCCTGCCTACCCTGCAATGTACACGTGATCAGATTGGAGCTGTGTGTTCTAGCAGTGCAATTGTCACAGTATCAGCACAGGCATCCTCACAGAGTAGTGATGCATTTTAATGCTGTCGTTTAAATGTGCCTTCCAGCTTAGCCCGGACTGGTATCGCCCCTAAACAAGAGAGCACTTTGGCCTTGGCCAGGAGCCTCAGTTTACTGACTCTCCATGCCTGTTCTTGGTTATTTGGGCTGCTGTTTGTTTACACTGCTTGCCACTCAAGTTCCAGCATATGGCAATCAAATTTCATAAATGCTACATGAATTGCCATTCAAATTACCAAAGAAACCAACTTCATAAATAAACAAACAAAAACCTTTTCCAGACCAGCTGCAAGTGAGTGTCTGCCTCATGTGTTAAAAAAAAAAAAAAGATAATGTCTGCCATTATCACTCCTGATGCTTATACTGGCTGAGAGCCTTCTATCATTTTTTTTGCACTGCATTGCTGCTTGCTCTGTTTCTGTGTGTGATGTGCCCCTAGATCAGTCCATGCACACATCCCTGAGCTTTATAATAAAAATACTTCAAAGAAATTGCACCCCTGCATTAATAGCACTGAACTGAATGTTGCTTGCCTCTTCATCATCTCTACACACTTGTCATTCCTGTGCTTATCTGACACAGGGATGACACCTGGTTGTGTTTTGTCTGGGAGGGGTGAAAGAGTACAGTCATAGCTGCAGCAAAGAAAGTGACTCACTTCTCTGACGGCATTACAGAATTCACTCTGTAGAACCCGTTGCAGTGCTTGCAGCTTCTGTGGAGGCACTTCCCCTGTCCTCTGGAGCTTATCAAGCAGCTCGATAGCACGGGAAATATCTGTCAACAAAATCATAGGGACCACCACGAAGGTTATCATTTCTCTTCAACCTACGCCTTTCACTACAGCAATACACAGTTCAAACTAGCTACTACAAATGTAATTAGGAACACTGATTTCATATTTTGTACAAGCACATTATTATCACTAGCTCTTTGTTAAGTGTACATAGGAATCACTGTGCAGAATTACCTCCAGAAGCACATTATCAAAATGATGCAGCAAGAGGTAAAATGTTTTTACGTTCAAATATTTGTAATTAATTAGTGAAACATGCAGACATATACAAAGCATACAGCACTTTCACCTCAAGAGTATTTTATCTGCTGTAAGAATGAATAAGGTAAGACTGGAATAAGGAAAGAGACTGGATAGTTTCTGGTAAGCTAACCAACATTAATTCTGATTTTAGCATTTCACCACCTAGCTTAGAGCTCCGCCATTATGATGACATGGCTGAGGAAGACCCAGACACTGAAGATGTCATTCATCATGTTTAAAGGCTGTTTTCAGGGGTTTGTACAGGAAACACTGGGACCACAATGCTCTTCGCAAGGCTCCATTAGTTAGTAGGGATAGCAGCCACACCACAACTACAGCCTGACGTTTTGACCTGTTCAACAAAGTGCCTCCTGTGTTTAGACAATTAAACATTTCCAGCTGCTCATCCCCAGGGTGTCTATCCCAGAGTAAATGTAACGTTACCACTCTGGACGCTGGGTTAAGTCGTAACAAATGAGCTAACCAACTATCTACGTCGGTTGACGTCAGGGCTCGTAACGTTAGCTAACGCCACGGTCAAAACGTGGAAAAAACAGCACTTTAACTTCGCTTTTACCTGTAATGGAGCGGCCACTCCAGTATACTGCATGGCGACGTTAATGTGACCGTATCTAATTAAACAAGGAGGCGTGTAAAGTCAAGAACAACAGCCACCACCGCCGCTAGCTAAGCTAACAGCTCCCAAACATCACGACAAATCACAATAAAATCCCAAGCTAACGCTAGCTAATTAACGTTACCTCTCTCCAGCCGCACAGGTTCCCCAAGCGATGCCATTCTTAGATCGATGTGCTGTATTATGTCACGTAAAAGTTGCGTTAAATGTTAGCTAGAGAATTTTTTCAAAAGTCAATTTAGTGATCCTAGCTACGTGCGCCCAACCAAGAAGATAAATCAGATTAGCAAAGCAAGCTAGCTAGCTAGCGACCAGTGTCATGGTGCGTTCCAGTGATCCTCGGAAACTGTAAACATCCGAGTCGAGCACGTTCCTGTCCGGGGCTCCCGGGAGTTCGCGAACTAGCATTAAAGGTGTAGACCTCCAACTATTTAATTTAATTGTACCGCTAGAGTATCGTTTTTTAACTTCAAATTATAATTTCTATCCAAATACGCCTTTTTCATTTGAGCCAGCCAGTTGCTAGCGTTGAGAAGAAATTAGCCAAATAATAAGCATATGCTGTGAAATGTAGACGTGTGAATACAACACCTCCTGTGATGAAGCTACATAAGGCATTTTGTTTATGTTTCTGTCCAGTCTGGTCTTTTTGACTGGCAGCTGTCAGAGTATTAGACACCAGACTGAAAAGGAAACTTCATTTGAATTTACGTGCTTGTGTCCAATAACTATTCTGCCATGAATAAAACATCATAGACATGACAGTAATGTCTGTGAGGGAACACAGTAAAGAGGGAATGCCTTCTCTTGGACAGTTTGTGGCCACATTCAAGACATTCAAGCCAGACAAGGGAATCTGCATCTGCTTTGGTCTGGTCATAGAAGATAAATTAAGTTTAAGTGTCTGGTTTGTTGAATTTGTCTGTTTTACCAGTGGCAGTCTGACCATTAGGCTGGCAAAGGGCCCAGCAAATGATCACATAATACAGGCCGTTTTTACATTGATTTAAAACCGAAT
>OMLB01054821.1:0-28123 GCA_900302555.1 Myripristis jacobus
TTGGATTTAACAGACAGACAATGCACAAAGCAGACTGTCTGCACATAAGGTTGTTGCTCTCCGATGTCTGTCACAGCTGACTGTGACAGACATGTGAAACAGCTTCATTCAATTACTATGCAGGATTTGCCCACACAAATGGTTAGGGTCAGGGAATAACTAAGGAGATAACAATTTCGTACATCAATGGGCATGGCAAGCTTTCTCCAGTCCTGGACGCTGTTTTCAGCAGGAGCCTCACTGTAGTTGTTAGGATTAAGCAATCACTTTTTGAATGCATAATTAATTTAACTTGAAAATGCGAAATTGACATTATGTTCTACCATCGGGGGAGCTTTCAGGACCAATGTTCCTTCTAAAGCTGGGCACAAATTAAAAAGCTTAAAATCTTCACAATTTTCTAAATGGCATTGCATAACTCACATAAAGATGGACTTTACTGATATATTGTCTCACAGTTGCAAATAAGCACACTCCACTGAGGACTATGGAGATTTTGTGTACTCGGGAATGTAGTTAAATGGTAACTGCTTTTTCTTAACTGTGACTCTAGGAATGATTTTGCCAAACTTAAATGAAAGTTCAAGTGTGACGCAAAACAGGATGGTTGAAAATGAAAGAAAGATGAATAAGACTGAATCGCAGTATGAAAATGCGAAGTGTAATAGAAACTTGAAAATGGAAAATTGAAATGGAAAATGCACATCCAAGCAATGCACGTCAAGTCCAAAAAGTTCTCTGGTTATATAAGAAGAAAATGTAGAGTATAAAACTGACAAAACTCCAGTTTGTTGTACAAAAAGGAAAACTATTTAGTGTAATTGACAGTAAAAGAGTTCCATGGTTGCAGTCAGGCTGACAACTATGACTGAATCCATGCATGAATGTGCGAAGGTCAACAACGCCTACCTAGAGGCATCAATATATCGCCGACAGCTTGACAGCATTACCTGGGGCACTTGACTCAAGATGAAGTACAGAATACCTAAAATATGTCACATAATATTTAAGCATTTTCTAGTCAAAGTTCTGGACTAAAGTTGAAAGGGCTGGACTAGCTGATATGAGTATGACTTTGTAGGTGCACAGGTGCACACCAGGCATGAATGCTCCTCAGTATGCCTATAACCTTGTTTGATTATTATATGATTATCTGCATGATGAAACAAATGAAAAAAAAAATCCTATCAGATTAATCTTTCTTTAGGGAGGTCATTTAGGATCCAGAGAAATGGGAAAGATCATGGATCAAAGATCATATTGCCTTTCCACAGAGTAGACTAAGAAAAGCAGGGTTTAATATCAAAAGTCTCACTGGGATTAACCTAACAAAATGATGTGGGATATAGCAGTTCCAAAAAGGCAGTATAAGCCAGCTGGGACAATGAACATAAACACACGTTCACAGTTTTAAAACCACAGGCTAAAATGTTGGACATGAAACATCAGGTTACAATGGAAAAGCGATGACAAATAAAAATATAGCGAAGTAAGTAAAGTCACTGCCCCAACAAAGCCAGAGTAAAAGCTGACAGACAGCGGAGATCTATCAAATGAGTATGTAGCCCTAAGTTTTGAAACCCATTGGCCAAAGAGGGTGTAAAGACTTAAGCCATTGTGCTATCAGCAATTTTAAATAACTTAGAAGCTGCCAAGCCAGTTTCAAAAGAATGTCAGAGAGACCTGTAGGCCACAAGATGAACGGTGTAGGCAACAGACTGTTTAAAAAGTCCATTGTACCCAGTGCCTACTTATGTCTCACTGAACCATGGGTGAGTTAAATTATTGCAGATGAAGATAAAATAAAAAAAAATGCTGTTCCTAAAGGAATCATTTGTTCTTCACATTAAGAAACTATTACGAAAATTAAGAAATTGAAACTAGTGATGTGGACATTCAGCACATAAAATGAAAATGAGAGAGCGAGTTACAAGCTAAACCGCTCTAATCATGGCAAACAACCTTGAATTTGTTGATACTAATTGGGCCAGTGCCTGTCTTCCCTGCAGGCACCATGTAGTTTCAATAAAATGTTTAACTTTCTCATTAGTGTCTGCTTCATTCCATTAATTTCAGTTATATGGATAGGCCTATTGTCGGAAAGTAAACAGGAGCAAGAGGTGACAGTGCTCGGCTTCATGGACAGTTTAAGAAAATCCTGTAATAAGCCAACAGCATATAATTGTCACTCACCAGAATTTATTTTTCTACTGTTACCATCAGGCCACAGTCACAGCATAAGCTGAACAAATTGCTATAAAGAAGACTACTCTTAATGCTTATCATTGATTTTTTTTTGGCATGTAGTCTGGATTAAAGGCACAGTGTTTGCTTAACTGGGGACTTCCTACTCTGAAATAACAGTCAGATTAGGGGATTATAACACTGGATAAGGGGTCTCATAAAGTTAATCTCCTGCTCAGCAACTTCACTGCACATATCATAGTCTGCACTGTTCCCTATACAATGTAAAAATGATATGTTATGCATGAGTTACCTGATAAACATAGGCACCCTGAACCTAAACCAGATTCAGCTGTGCTGGTCTCATAGTACAACAATGGAACAATGATACAACAATGACCATACAAGGACCACGCACTTCTAGATGTGTAGATGTAAGCAGATGGGCTGTGATCAGGGGATTACAAGATGTGAACCTCTAATTATTTGCCTACACTATTCATGATGTGGCCTAATTATGGTCTCAAAAGCACAAAAGGTATTTGTGAATGCCTTTGGACTCCAAGCCAACGGGTGAAGGGTATTCAGGTCTACCATTTGCCTTTGAGGGGACAAAGTAACCAAGTTAACCTTGGCCTCCATTTGTTTACACAGAAGAGCACTGACCACACCACTGGGCTGCTGTGGAGCCAGAAGCTTGTTATAGACAGATCCAGAACCAATAATAATAATAACTGTTGCGGGTGCAGCAGTGATGAGTGACAAGAAAAAAAAAAAAGTATGAGAGTAGTATGTTTGTAGGTCTGCATTCTTGGGTCTTCCAGTTTCCCTTTTTGAATGACGAACGCAAACTACTTCTTCTCACACAGGCGCAGAATGTACCTGCAAACCGGCTAGTTGGCCTTTAGCTCAGCTGTTGTCTTTTGTGCAATGTGAGGCGACACAACAGTCAGCCTTTGTCCATGCTAGTTCTTTCATAAATATTAGCCAGCTACAGAAAGCAAATAAATGCACAGTTTGCCTATGCAACCACATAACCATAAGTTATCATAGTTACTATCAAGGTGCACACAATCAACCCATAAAGACATGACAGCAAATTACATGTCAGTACTCACGGCTAACAAGCAGCAACAAACAACACAAATTTTCAAAAATGCTAGCCAGCCTGCGTCTGTGACTGTAATGTTAAAACCTGGTGTCATCATAAATAATGAAACAACTTACCCATGGTGCCTTCATACAGTGGCTGACATTTGAAACCATATCCAATCCAGAAAAAAAGGGGAAAAAAATCCAAATGGTATCCAAGTGAAATGCCATATTCGTAAACTCAAACTTAAGCAAACTAGCTAACGTTAGCCAAACTTGAACTTGACAAACACCATGTCAAGTCTTCGTGTCCTGAAGAAGCCACATCACCTCTTGCTGTGTTCAGTAATGCTCACATCTTTACATTTTTATATTTTTTTTGCTGTTAAAAAAAAGCAAATGAAACAGAAATAAATCAGGTAGGCTCCCAGATTTGAAAAAACTCATCAGTTTCAGACTGGAGGGGGCCATGCTTAAGGGGGCTCCACATTGTGCCAACAGGCTGCAGTGACCCCTCTGCTGTACATCGAGAAACCCCTTGACAGTGGTGGTGGCTCATCTCTGCTTTGTAGAAGGCACAGAGGGGGGTCTGAGTCTGACTTTTTACTTTTTGTCGCAATCAAGACACTCAAACAAACCTTATTCAACTTATTCTACTAAACAACAAACACGCATGTACAGTCAGGTAGACTGGGTCCAAAGTGAGCCTCTTTATAACAGGATGGAACGAGTGGGCCTAGGGCAGCCACCCTCTCTCAGAATAGCTGCTTTCATCTTTCACTTCAACTTAAAAAAAGTCTGAAAACATCAGGTACTAAATATTCTATATGGTATGTCATAGACCTGGTAAAAAGAGCTATAAATATTATCCCTATTTAACATCTGAGTGTCTTTAAACACCGTCAGCCATAAAGGGAGTACTGTGGAGCCAAGACTGGCAGCAATTTACACTTTTTCAATAAAAATAAAGTGCAGTTGTGCCAAAATAAATAATAAATAAAGAAATACACTGTAAAGTTTAGTGCTCTCCACATTTGCACATTTACAGAGGCAGGTTTACAAAAATGGCATTCAGAAATTTGAACCACGATATTATTCTAAACACAGACTAGAGCAGTGTTTCTCAAAATGGGGTATGCAT
This sequence comes from Myripristis jacobus, assembly GCA_900302555.1. Lineage (NCBI taxonomy): Eukaryota > Metazoa > Chordata > Actinopteri > Holocentriformes > Holocentridae > Myripristis > Myripristis jacobus. The sequence goes on from OMLB01054821.1 coordinate 4,418, forward strand.
ACCCTTAGAGGTATGTTGGAGTACTGCATGGGGTACCTGAGGTTTTTTGTGAGTGTGTGTGTGTGTGTGTGTGTGTTAATTTTAAAAATACAAGTCATGTGTAAGTCCCTAAAATAGTTAGCTTATGCTATAATACATTCAATAAAAATGTAAATCTAAGTTTGATAATGCATATTTTATATACCCTCCAGGTTTCCCAAAGGTGTCAAATATGTGTGTTTCTTGTTTAAATCTGCTGCTGTGGTAGTCAAGTGACAATGTTTGTTCACTATGACTGGGAAACCAGGCAAGCATTTAAAAAAAAGAAAAAAAGAAATGGACTGGTGGTTAAAATGTGGCAGCAACGCAGCTGCAGACGAGGAGAAAGAAGTGAAAAAGAAAGCAAAAACAACTACCTTTTTTTCCACTGGTCAGGGGTCAAATATTTCAAATGGGGTACATTACTGAAAAAAGTTTGAGAACTACTGGACTAGAGGGTCGCTGGGTTCAAAATCTTTTCTGCATAAGAGAGAAGATTTGGGGCTAAAGTTTCTGATATGGTGTATATTGTAGATGAGGAACAGACTGTGTTCACGGTCGGGTAGGCACTGTGTGTGGGATGCACCATTAGATACATACAGTGCAGCTAATGGTGCATCTGAAGGAGATTGTTATTGTTCATCTCAGATTCCTGAACATCACAGAAAAAGAGTCATTATGTTTTGTTTACTCCAGTCTCCGAGAATGGAGTCTTTTATAAGTTCATTTGCTCCTCGATAACCAAATGTAGCTTCTGAGTCAACAATGCCTTGTAGACATCAGACATTTGTCATTACACAGGACGTGTTGCTGTCCCTCGTGCTAGGTATGACAACGTTTTGGAGGATGGTGTCACACTCATTACATTTCTCTTTGCCGTGCTTTTTTGGAAGGACTCTATTGTGTCTCCTTCCTTCTGGTGGTGGATTACACAGATGGATGATCTTCTTCAGTATCTGGCTGAAAGGAGGAACCAGATTGTAATTGAGGCCCAATAGCTGAGCTGTGAACAGTTAATGGTGTCATAAGCACTGCGGATGATAATAAGGAGGAAAGAAATCATTCTTGTGTGTCTGAATTATCATGCAAAGCACCTTTGGCATCCTGTCTCTTCTCACACAGCATATCTGTAATAATAATACCAAGTTAGGAGAGAGGAAAGACAGAAAAATGTCTGTGATCATCACAATGCTGCAGAAATAACATCCTAAACATTGTGATCATAACATGGATATTACTAGTGTGACTGGCAGGATTATGCAGTACACTCAGAGAGGATGATTAAAATCAAACAGATGACTCATACAATTTCAAACTTTAACGGTTGCACATCTGTACATGATGTGTGTGGCCTGTAAAATAGGTAGGGTACAGTGTGGTATGTGTGTATGAGTGAAAAATATGTATTTTCAGAAAAAAACAAAACAAAACAAAACCCTGGAGAGCCAACACTGCCTACCAGCCTTGTTCCAAGTTCGTTTAGATTTCAACAACAACTGGGGAAAAAAACACTGTATGTATTGTCAGCTGATTTGCATACCTGAATATAAAGTTGGATGACATTCAAAGTATACTCATATTGGTATATATAAGTATTGTTTAAGCACTAGATTCAGTCATAAAAGTCTACCTTTGGACCGTGTGCAGTTCATTTTAAATGATGGACCACAGTAGTAATGGCACTGACCATAGACAAACATGTATTCATTCTTTTCCCATAGTCATGTTATGATGTCCTGCAATTAACAGGGGAAAATCTAGCTTGTCACTTGTTATTGGAATGAAACACGTACTCACTGACTCTCAGTTTCTTTCATTAAATATGTAATGAATCTGGCTAGATGCACAGCATGTCAAGCTATGTTGCGCACCAGGCTGTTGAATGGCTGTGACAGTATCCATCTGGGTCTGCATTCAGAATTAGATACTTCTCACTCTGCACACGCTACATGCAACATGCAAGACTGTGGCAAATGTAGCTTTTATTATGGCAGCGTCCCATTCCAAATGTGTAGCTGTAATTATGCAAATGAAGTATGTTTCACATATTGCATGAAATATGGCATACTACAATGCATGCAATTGGTGCGTCTTATGAAAAATTCAGATAGCCATTCTTTTGTCATTTATCTTGTTTTGCTGACCACTCTGTTTAATTTCCAGTCAATACCTCTCCTCCCCTCACTCCTTTAGTTTTTCCTTCACCCATGTAGTCTTGACAGAAATCTTGTGAGTGTCAAATGGACCATCAGTTCCCTTCATTCTCAACCATCTTCTCAGTCATTAACTACTGATGTTAAATTGCTTTACATTATTTTATTGTTATTGGCAATTCAACTTGAGATGGCACACTAAGGCACAATTGTAATTTCTGAACCTGTCAAGCCACAAGCGTGGAACAAACAATGAATGTCACTTGGTGATGTGAAACTTGGGGTGGGCTATCAACATGGGGTAAATTGCATTATGGTACGTTCAATGTTTCCATGGGTATTGGTGGGATGAATAATTAACACACTCATGCACTCTCACACACAGACCCCCTCACATACACAAAATACTTATGGCAGGCAATATCCTTACCACCAATGAAAAAACAAAGGTAATTTAGCTTTACTACCTCTAAAACTAAATAAGAGAAGTCCAAATGTGAAAAAAGAAAGAAAAAAAAAACATTTTCAGCACAATAACATCAACTGGAAACATAATTTAAACATAAACAGGAGCAGATATTTGTTAAAACCAAAATTATTTCCCAATGCACCGCAATTACATATAATGATAAAAGAAATACTAAAAACTATTTTAAACTTACCATCTCATTATAGTTTGCTAACACTTAATAATAACAGATGTGCAAATTATATGCATAAATGATATACATACAGCATTCTGATGTTCATACACTAATCTATCCATACCAAGCAAAACATTGTTTGGTATCTTTAATACTTGTCACCTATATCAGATTATGGATATACTGCACATATAAGTGTTACGTAGCCAAAAAAAACAGGGCAGCCTTATGGCAAAATTTCAGAGTGATGCAACCCAAGCCAAAGACAATCATTCATCTACAAATACAGATGAAAAAAAAAATCTATCACCATAGATTAACCTGCTGGTATATCATCAATCATTTGAATAAATTACAGGAAAAAAAAATATCTATCTGTCTATCAGTCTGAAAATCCATTCCATTCTTTCCATTCTTACTTTTAGTCTCTCTAACCACACACACACACACACACACACACACCCATACACACCTTGTCCATTTCTGTTGTACCTCTCAGAGGAGTTTCTGTTTACTGCTTGTCAGGTTTGTAGGAGCCTGTTTATCTCTTTTTCCCCGTTCGATTCCTTCTCCCCTCTCCCTCAGAAAGGCTTCATATCAAATTTAACTGTTTCAAAATATCACAAATATGCCATTTTACCATTTATGTCTACTTTGATTTCTCAGATAAGTCTGATGCATTGCATAATCTTCTCACACTCTTCACTATGATACATCATATGAAATCTAAATTAGAATATAGATTATCTGAGCTGTGAGCTGTGAGGGATTATCTGCTATTATACTGAATATGCTTTTTTATTAAAAAGAACAACATGCAACTACTGATGTATGCCGGCAATTTCTGTTTTCACTTTTTGATAGTGTTTTGTGATATTTGGAATGACGTTTGATAATATGGATAGTGACACAACTCTTACAGCACTCTTACAGCATGCTGTGCTGTCGGTAGCTTTCTCTGACCACTGTTATTTGGTCTGGTGATAATCCCATTGTTCACCGATCTGTCCACCAAGTAGTTCATTGCATTATGCACAGTGGTGGATGGTAACAAAGTACATTTACTCAAGTATTGGGCTTAGCATTTTACTTGCAATTCTTTTTCTGAGACTTCATGCTTTCACTCCTCTACATTTTACAGGGAAATATTCTAGTTTTTACTCTACTGCATTTATTTGACTGCCACTGACATAGTGCCACCTGTACCACCCACAATACTGAAATACTGTTTACAAGTTAATTATCAATAATTTAACAGAAAGAAAGACCAGAAAAAGTACATTACTCTTCAGTACTTTTATTGCTAATACTACTTAAATCAAATTAATGGAGTATTTTTCCCTCATGGTATTACTACGCCCACAGCAACCAGTTACACAGAAACCAATTACATTTTCCACATGTGGGCTTCCAAAGATAGAATTTTGATAAGTATTTGCCTGTGGATTAACCTGCAGATGAACTTAAGCACGAGGCTGTGAGGGTATTTTATTCAGCCAGAAATAAATAATGAGTGTGGGTTTCTCCTGAGTTGAAAGAAACAAAACATGTCCTGTTGCAACCTTTTATTTTAGAACATGCGGTCTTTATGCATGTAAGCACACAATTTATGTAATACCAGCTATTACCTTCACTTCCGTGAGCTGTGAGGGATTTTGTTTTGCACTTGCACAAGGAATGGTGTTCCAACACAAAAAGTGTTGGAATGAAAGGAGAATTCAGGGAGGAAAGGTGAAGAGACGAGGATTAGTTTTGTATGAACTGAGCAGATTTACCCATCAACATCTCTATAACCCATACGAATAAGAAACCAGCAGCTCTACTTTGGGGATTGTGTCGACAAAAATAGTGTAGTTATAGCATTCTTGGACCAGAAGAATGGACCATGACTCCCAAATGCAATGTTTTATGTAATAAATGTATTTCATATTGAAGGATTACAATATAACTTGATGAGGCTGGAGAAGGAATGGATTTGTAAATAATGGCATAACCCAGTCATATGCAAAAAGTAGAAAAATGCTCTTGCAATACAAAGATTATCTTAATATTTTAGACTCAAGCAAGCAAGTGATTACAGGAATCAAACTTTGCAGTCAACACATTCTGCATGGTTAAACACAGCGATAACACATTCATGTAAACTCTAACCGAAAGTAAAACAAAACAGCAGTGGCAGGGACCTTGAAAAAAAATAATAAAAATTAAAAAAAACTCAACCACTAGCACTGTCAAAACTGTCACACAAACACACTGAAAGGTTACCTCAGGTGCTATAAAGCACCTGGCTTACTAAAATCTGATCCACCAGCCCATGGATGACTCTTACCTCAGCTGAATGACGCAGCAGCCAGCAATCATTAAGCCCTGTACTGGAAAAAAATGTGTATCAGCACCAACAAACACAAACAGAATAGGTTACAGAGGAATCTAGCCCAAACTAGACACGCTAAGGTCAAATGTGGCATAGCACTGTATTATAAATTACCCCAAAAAGGACAGAGAACAAAGGAGACGAGAACAGTGAGAAACATGAATATGGAAAGTCAAAGATGTGTCTGAACTGCCAAACGCACTACCTGCTATATAATCAGGAAGTAACTAAAAGGTTCCTGTTACACTGAAAAATTTGTTAATGGATTCATGTTGCAGTGATTTCAAAACACACAAACACACTTGTACTAGAAATTTGCTTTTCTTTTATTTACCACTCATGCTCTCAAAGTTTTTTATCCCTTAGATTCCCGCCTTCTCATATCTGTCATTTTTCTTTTGTTTTTCATTTTCATTTCGCTCCTCTGTGCTCTCACCAATATAGTAAATTCTGTAATTGCCACACAGACACAAAGGCATTGGACAGTGAGAGCCGCAGACACAATTTATTCCCCGATGTGATTCTGCAGTCACCTCCTATGACCAGAGACAACATCATAATAAAACAAAGAGGCTATATTACGTTTCCAAATGAGTTTACATAAAAGTTCGCCTTATAGTCTTAGCAGGCTTGCTGTTGCAAACTTGTCATTTGAATTGAAGAGACCATCACAGAACCGGTTGTTTGAAGCAAGAACTTGTGCTTCATCTAGTGAAATATGGCAGACTCCATGGTCACCCAGTGTGGAAAAAAAAAAAAAGAGGGAACAATATTTAAGTGGGTGTAATGTGAGGAGGAATGATAACTGGTCTCCTGAAAGTGTACTTATATTTGGTCCATACACAGTGAAAAGTGTTAACTCAGTGAAACGTGTACGTGTCAAAATGCTTTCTCTGTTTAAGAGAGAGTGACCCCAACGTGACTGCGTTTGCAATTAGGTAGGAAGTACAAGTTCTAATTATGGAGGAAGTGATTAAATCATCAGACAGAACTGTAATGGGTTTAATAAGAGCTGATGGTGGAGAGTGTGTGGAGGACAATTATACCACCATCACACTGTTCATGCTCTCATCAGCAATGCACACATGAAGAGTATTGACACAGTAAACTGGATCCCTGGCTAGTAACCCAGAGAAGTTTACACGGCACTAAATAGACCCCAACAGGGTAGGCATGTGTGCTGGGTGGTATCTGTATCAGAGTTCATTTCATCTCACAGATGTGTGTGCAGATGCATGTGCGCACACACACACACACACACACACACACACACATACATTCACACACAGCGAGGCACATGTAGCGTGAGAAAGGAGCCTGTCGAGTCCCTCTGCTTGGGCTGACAAGGGGGACAAATCTCAGGAGAATTGTCAAAGGAAACTGGGTCCATGGCTAGTAATTAAGTGAGATTTATACAGTGTCATACAGCGGCAAATACGATGAGCATATTTTTGGAAGCTTTGAGTATTTTTGGAGGGATATTCATGCCTGTGTAGGCTTCATTAGAATTCTTTGTGTCTTCGCGCTGTGAGTGTGAGAGGGAGATGGAAGAAAAATTTCCATTTGCACACTGCTTTGTTTTATGATAAATACACTGTCATTTTGCCACCATTATTGTCTAGACGTGGATCATCATTAAGATTATTTTATGGCGTTCCTGCTTGATGTGACTGTACTGTCACTTGGCACTCGTAAAATTACCATGAAGTCCAGTCCGAGTCCTTTTTCAAATGCAGGATTAGAGATATGCTACAGTGCAGTTAAATACCGGGGAAATTGGTGACAACATATGAACATACACACAGTACCACAGGAAAATACTTGTTACCACCTATTACAGTACATAAGTAATTCTTTTTATATGTATTACCATTTTTATTATGTCACATTTACCAGGTCCTGGTTCTATTGCCCAGGTAAATATATGTAAAAATAAATTTTTGGACAATAGGACAAATATGTGGACAATAAGTGATGAGCTCAATGCATCACCAGTTGAATTTTTTTTTTTTATTTAAAGATTCTCAGAGTTTATGAAGTCTTCTTGTGGCCACCGTGCACTGACTTTTGGTACGTTATTCCACACGTCAGATTGCAATGCAAAACAAGGAGTCACACACACATGCTGATTGTTGATTGATTGATGTTGATTTGAATGGTAAAGTTCATTCTCCTTCAAGTTTTGTGGAGCAGACCCATTTAAAACCTATCATGAACAGATTTTGCACGTGTTTCTTATAATGGCAAATGGCTCAAGATCATTTCTCCCATGCAGGAAATTAGCAGTGCAGTCCATACACTGGGCCATTCACTTAAGACTCCAGACCCTGCGCCATTCCGTCTTTCAAAAAAGATTCAATAATGTACTTGTCTTAATGCTAACATTACTGCTATCTTCTGCTATTATTTAATCGTAGTGGGAGGTTAAATGCATAATAAAAAGTTGATAAAAAAAGGGTGTTGAATGCATAAAGGAACAGATATTGAAAAAATTAATAAAAGACTTCTAATCCTAATCCTCTAATCCAAGTATTAATAGCAAATAACACACACAGACACAAAATAAGAAAACCTGACCCAAACCTCTCCCTCCTACACTTGCTCCCATTCCTTTGTGACATCAAGGTGCTTCTAACATAGTAAATATTACATGAGCTTGCACTATCCTATTCATCAGATTTCATGACGCCGTATATATTACAACCCACCCCTCCGATTGTAAAACCTGGCTGCCTGTCTATCACATCATTCATAAACAAAACTGCACAGCTTCCTCTTTACCATGCTCCGTTTCTTTCCAACATTGTCACTGATGTGGATCGAGAGGAAGATTCTATGGCTCAAAATGTATACCACTTTTCAGGCTTAAAATATACAACTTCATCATGGGGCCAACCTAAACTTTGCACAATTACTGAGGGTGACTCAGTCTCTTCATAGAGTAAGTTAGGGTTAGATTAGCTAGTTAGCAGTACTGCAATACCAGTTTCTGTGCCATTCTTGCCTGTCTGTGTGTACCTCTTCAGTTATTTCAGTGTGTGTCTGTGTGAGTGGGAGTAAGCGTGTGAGTGTCTGCTACATTCGTCTCTTATCTATTTTTACTCCAGGTTGTGGCCTGGCCAGGCAATATCAGCATGGTCCTCGAATCTGTCCCTCTCCTCACCTCCAGTGGTTGTTGTTGCCCATGCTGATTGAGATGGCGCTGACGTCTGCACAGTGTGTTGTTTTTATGTTGACCTTAATGACGACAATGACGATGGTGACTAAGCAGCCACTCACACCCCATGCTGGGTCCAGACCCTGTTTGCTTAGTTGTTCATGTTCACTGTGTTACCAACATTTAATCACTGTGCACTCCTGGCACCCTCTGCTCCCCTGACTGTCCTGAAGGGGGATCTTTCTCTGTGGGATCCATCTTACGGTTTATTGAACTGAACTCCCTAATGAAGTTTTGGAGCGCGAGGAGAGTGCGAGTTTTCACTAATTCTAATTGAGGGTCCAAAGTTGCGGGGTGCAAGTGTCATTCATCGTTTCATGATGCGGGCATTGTTTTTGAGATTTTGAGCGCTATGCAAACAAACATAACTTGAGTTGACTGAGCAATGTAATAGGACGGGTCATGTGGTCGCCAAAATTGACAAGATTTGTCCTCTGGGCAGCATGAATGTGCTTTCAAATCTCCTGGCAGTATGTCCAAAACATTTCAAGATACTTAAGGTTGCCTTGGACTGATGTAGTCATCAGTAATAAGGTATGATGCACCATTTTAGTACATCTTTACAGATTTACTTTTTGAAAAATACAAAGGATGTCATACATTCCATACAACTGTATATGCTGTATGGGCAGTCCTGCTGAGTGAGTCATTAGGTCCACTAATTAGGTCCATTATGAGACCATTTGCAGCAGCAGGTTCCTTATGATCTTCAGATATTCTCATATATTTGTGGAGAATCACATTGCAAATACGTGGTACGTGTCATAGTCTACTGAACCACAAACACATTCTTTTAATTATAATTTTTCGAGTGCATGGACGCACTTGGAAAAGGGAAGGATGGATAGATTCACGTCTCCAATATGTGCGCCAAATTATACCAAATTAGAAAGTATATATTGGCTGCATAGCTACTGGCACTAGTCTAATTCATATGGAAAATCTCATAATTGCGTATTTGACAGGGCAGATCTCTGTTGTGTTGTTTCTCTCTGGAGTCATAAAGCATAGAGCCGGGGTTCCCAACCTTTTGAAAGTCAAGGCCCACTCAAAGCCCACTTGAAAATTTCAAATATATTTGCAGCCCACATTCATTCAGAGGTAACACAGGAGACAGGTGTGTTCTCAGAGCATGTTTATTTCAATGATCAAAGAAGCAGCACCACACAACAGACAAGTGTGAACAGTGGCAACAGCCTGCAATAGCTTCAATACTAGTACCAATGGGATTGGCTTAAAATACAAGTACATTAGTTTAACAGCACAATCATAACCAAAAACACAATCACAGTCCAACAAATAGGCCTATCAAAACAGCAGGACTCACATATACTAGGTGAATACGAGGTGTCCATTAGCACCTCATCAAAAGCACAGATCCATCCTTTTTCAATAACTCCTCCAATTGCATTGTAATGAACTGCAGATTGCAGATTCATAGCCCAAATGAAACTCAAATATCAAAACAGCGGAGCCCCTGTGAATTTTAAAATCCTTTATTTCAATACAAGGCACACTGATTTAGTACAAACAAACAGATAAATCATATTACAAATGCTGGAAATCCTGCACATGGGAATATGGCCGAATATGTTTCAGTGCAATTATTTCAGTACAAGCCAAAATATTCAGTTGTCTGTTCTAATGTGTGTAAGTTTGCTTGAGATAAATACCAAAAAATCGGATGAGGATAGTCTTTGACTGGAGTTCTGTGTTCACGTTTTGTATATGAAGGAGGACATACTTTTTTTTTTTTTTTTTTTTGAGCTAACATGTCCTGTCATGTTTTGTTGTCATCTCTGGATCGACACCCCCCTGTGAACAATCTTTCAGTCATCATCCTACTGTTGCCTGGATTCAGTGTTTAACATGAAGAAATAGAAAGAGGCATTGCGATGTGAGTGCGCTTTGATTTCAAAAATTGTGACCAGATTTGTGGAGTAATGCACAAACAGTCAAGATGTAGTGATCATAATAGAAGAACAGGAAATATGAAGGAAATTTCTATTTTTTTCTCCATGCCAGTACTATTGAGGTCACATGTTTTACTGAATATAGAATGTGGAGAAAAAAAAACCTTTATCTTATAGTTTCCAGGGTTTCTTTATTATTATGCTCATGGGTGCTTTCATCCTAATAAAATTTAAACTCAGCAGGGGCTTCAGATCACTCTGCGAGCCCTGGTGTTAGTCTAACCTTGGATTGGAATTGTTTTGCAATCACCCTCAATCTACAACACTCTAGGACACTTACACACAGCCCTATCTAAGACAAAATACAAAGGCACATGGGCTGGCCTTGACAAGAAAGGGCAAAAAACAACAAAAAAAAATGTTATTTGAAGAACACTTACATTTTCAGAAACGCCGGTGCGGATTGAGGTCTTTGAGAAAACATAAAAATGCAAAGACAGTTTTTGTTATGGTGGGTGGATCATGCTGGAGGGAGCAATGAAAGCAATCAACAAGAGACAGCGATCAACCTTGACAAGAAAACATGAATCAGAGTTCAAAATGATTGTTTCTTCTGCCTAGCAGCACCTAGATCAATGCTGTTTACCTCTTAATACCAGTGCGGCAAATGAATCTGGGTGTTTATTCTAAGTTTGAAAAGCGCTCACAGCACTTAGCTGCAAAACTGGTGGTGTAGTTTTCTGCTTTTACTGTAGTGTGCTGTTTTGACGTTCTCCCCGTCTCTGTAATGTTTTTGGCCAGTGGGATCTCCAAGCTGTTTGTGTTGGATGGAGGGTCTCCAACTAAACAGATTGCTACTGCTTATGTTACTTATCTCCCCATCCAGTGTATATTCCTCACTGCTCAGACCCAAGTCCACTTTCTACACTCTAGAAATAAGACAGCACTGGTACACTGGTACACTACAAGAGATCTCCATCTTATTTCACTGCAATATGTGCATCTTAATAACTCACATAATCTCATATTCAGTATTAAAATCTCACCATGGGATGTGATGAATTCCCTTGTTTTCAGTTTAGCTTCACTTGTTTTAAAGTGTTTTCGGGGAACAAGTAGAAATATTGAAACAAGGCATGATATGGCAGACGAGCTCATAAGAATGAATAAAATGACACTTGATTCTAGAAAATTCTGAAAACAAATTGATTAGCACTGGAGCAACTGGGACTATCTAACTAAATTGTTATATTTCCACTTCTTTTAAGAAAAAAATGTGATCTTAATACTGAATATGATACTGAATGACTTGTTTTTGCAGTGCAGTAAAGGTGGTGGTGTTTTGTGTGTGTGTGTGTGTGTGTGTGTGTGTGTGTCTGTATGTCTACACCACTCATTTTATTCAGCAGCTTGAGGTTTCAAACAGAATGGTACATAGTAACATCACAGTGATGCACTAGATATTGTAGATACCAGTAACAGAGTGTACTCCATGTTTTTTAATTGTATGTGTCATGCATTCACATTTCTAAATGTGTCATTGCTAAAATATGGAATTTGTGGATTAGGATGTGATTTTTACCTAATCTTATCTACATTATATCCAATATCTTTTTGAACCTCTGAGTCAGAATCATTCCAGTTCAACCAAGACCAACCAGTCTCTTCACTGCTGTTTTATTGTAACTTAAGGCACACTCAGTGCAGTGCATTTTGCTACATATTTGCTAGTTCCTATTATCGTAATATCTCAAATCCTTCCCATATCTCCAGAATCTGACCTCATTCATGATGCCATTTCCAAATGAATATCTGAAAGCAGCTTGTTGCTTATTCTAATAGTATCTCACGCTCAGTGATTCTGTTTCTCCCCTGTCAGTGTGCTGTGACTCTGTTATGTCTCAGGTCCAGTGCTATCGCTTCTAGGTCTCTTAGACAAACAGAATAATCTCACAACATGCCAATGCAGTCAAACAATCATAATGTGGTTGGCATTCCAGGTCTATGTCCCGCCCCCTGACTATTTTATTTGGTATTTTTTGACTGATTTGACCTGATTTGAGCCCTATAAATCCCCAGATATAACATAGATGCACGTTTTGTTTTTGTTTTTTTCTTTCTTTGTCTTCTATTTTCCTTTCTTTTTGGGCAGATCTGAGGGGTATTCCATGTGGCAGGATTAGCAAGTTAGCCAGATAACTTCAAAAAAGTGTCACTGAATATCTTTGGAAATTTTGCCTATTTTTAGCAACCCTCATCCAGAATGACTAGATCATTATCCTAAACTGAACATTCAAACTTTGTTTTACAGATTCAAATCGCTGTCACCAGGATATAGCATGAACTTTTCCACAAATATCTAACTTCCTAATCCTCCTGAAAATGTGTTGTGGTTTATATATATTTTGTATATTTGTATATGGTTGAATCCAGTGGACCCCATGGAGTTTTTTTATGGAAAAAAATTGTTGCTTTTTAGTAATATCAAAAAGGTTATTTGAATGTGTAATGTTGACATTTTGATAGTTGTGGGAATCTTGAGTGAGTGAGTTGTTGCGTGTGATCATGGACACAACTCCAGCACAGCTGTGGACTATTTTGTAATTATGGGCTGCATGTAAGCGCTGTGTCACACGGTGATTGATACGTCTTGAGAAAGGTTCTTGTGCCTCAAACATCGACTTCTTTTAATAAATTAATGCAGAAGTGATAACTGTGGGTGGGAACTGACTTTTTTCTTTGGAACTGGCATTGCAGAGCTGCCATTACAGCCCAGACACGGTGCATATTTTATGCTGCTTTCAGACCTGTGGGCAAAACAAAAAAGCTTCTCAAACCTATAGTTAGAGTTACCCTCATAAATTTAACTAGCTGGTCCCCTACACCAAAATTAGTGTTATACAATAATATTTTAAAGCAAGTGAAATATCATGCATAAAAGTGCAGAATTTTACACTTAATTGTCTTATTTGAAGTCTTAAACCCATCAGTTGTACTAAAACATGATGCAGAATGAATCTAAATGAAGTTGCTTGTCAATTAAGCAGACTTTCATTTTAAGTCTCCCCATCACTTTTATAAATATACCATACAAATGTAAAGATGTTGTTCAAATCACGGTATTGCTAAAGCCAAAATGCATCACATTCTTTTGAGGACAGGTGGTGATTATGCAGCACGCCCCTGATGGCACTCTCTTCTTTCCACCCTCCTCTATCAAGAGGGATGTCTTCCTCTAATGGCATTGATGAAGCATTGGTACAGTGTGATACATCCATCCATTTACACATTGTTAAACACAAAACACTGAATGCAACACCTTCCCCGCATCTGTTAAGGGTGCTCTCGGAGGCAGAGTTTCAAGCCATTAAAGCAGTACCTTTAGATGCGAAAAAGGCTGAAGAGGTGTATCCCTGTATTGGTGACTTACAATGAGAATCGAGTTCCAAGAATAGATTTGCTCTAAGAGAAAGCAATGTTTATCAGCTTTGTTTCACCTTGAAGCAAAGTGCTACCAATTTACAGTCTTTAAAGAGGGAGCTTGCTCGTGGGGCACAAATGGCCTCAGAAAGTGCACAAACAGCACCAAAATGCAGGACAAATAATATTTCACAAATTCTGATTGGGTTGAAATTGAAAAAATATCAGCCTAATCTTACCTGGACAGACACAAACACACACAAAAACCTCCATAAACAAACACATATATAATGCACTCATACACGTCGTGAGTGAGTCTGTATTTTCCTGGCCACTCGTCTCCCTTGCCAGCATATGCGGCAATCCACGGACCAAAATAAGACAGTTCTGATTGTTTGACATTTACAGACAGTTGAGCATCTGAACACGCCTATGTGCAGCGACATCACAGCACAACATGACTTGTGGCCGACTGAATCCCAGTCCTCTGTTGAAGACTGATAAGATGGCACACGGTCCAAAGTCTGGTGCAGAGGATTACCATAATCAAAGTCTGAGTGGAGAGAGAGAGGGAGTGAATGTGATTTATGTGTGTATGTGCATGCATGATTTTCTGTGTTAGCATGTCTGCTGGTGTGTGTGTGTGCACCACATTTGATGTATGACAGGCAGAGCTATCTTGTGTTCGCCACAGTCAGAGACAGAGGGAGGGAGCTGTATGTAGAAACTGTGAAAGTTACAAATGGAAACTTTAGATAACTAGCCATTTGACACACAGCCTACTGCAGCATGTCAGCCGTTTTGCCTTCAAATCAGAACATAATATCCCACTGACTGAGAAAATGGTGCATGTACTCTTCATTATTTCAAATTTTAATTAAGAGCCAATGCATGAATGTTGGTATTGTCACTGTTATGCTAGTTATGCCGCTGAGGGAGAGCAGTTAAAGACACAGATTCCAGAATACCATAAAACCCAGATGACACTCAAACTGATGTAATTTTAAATATCTGGGTTATAGCGTGATAAGAAATGGGAGCAAAAATAGGAGGAGGCAACGTCAGAAAAGCAAAAGAATGCCCCTGTGTCTCCTCTTCGTCTGCTTGCAACACCATTTCTAACAGATAACCATAAAAATATAGGTTTTTTTTCATCGCACATTTAAAGAATGGCCAGATATTTTATTCAGAACATGTTTAGATAGTTTTTTCATCTCATCACCTTATTTATGAGGATGAGGATCATACTACATGCTAGGAGAAATTCACTGTAATTAAATCCAAATGGCTGAGGTTGTTTTTCCACTGGATTTCTGCCACACATGCAGATTTTCAAAGGAAATACCAGGCATTCTGAAAGAGGTCAAAGGCTAGCGGACTGAGTGCAGCTGAGGGGGCGGATGTGTGTGATGCAGCCAGTCAACAGAGGAAATAACATGACCCTATTAGTGATTTATATGGCTGGAAATTGTGATAACCCAAGACTGTTAATTAGGTGTTGAATCATCGTGTATAACAAATTGTTTGGATACAAATCTTGTATTCTAACAATCGCATACTTATTAGCCTCATGTTTTTCTTGTTATTAATACAAAAATGTGGAAATAATCTAAACTGTTGTTGTGGTTAAAGTGTATTGTAAAATACGATAGTACAGTTAACTCTAACACTAGCAGGGCACAAAATGTGGAGCTTGGTTATATAAATTCACAATTAAGCTGTTTTGAGGCGCTAGAAGATAAAAAATCTAAACATGTAATATTGATGATCAGAGATTATTTTTAGATACTTAATAAATATCTGAACGGGGGCTTTAAAATGCTGTATGTTACATATAAAAAGTTGGAAATAAAGAGATAACACCATTTCCTTTGATTGATTTTTTGTTTGTATGTTTGTTTGTTTGTTTCTTATCATTTTACATAGTTGACAGAGTTGATGTAAGGGTAGGTGGTGCAGTGTAATAGCTCATCCTAAAAAACAGTGCGGCACAGTTAACTCTAACACTAACAGTGGCTCAACAATTTGAACTGAATTCATTAAATTACCACGACGAGTCACATCTCAACAGCCAAATAAGTTTGGTGTTTCGCAAGTTTCAACAGGCATCTCACACAGAGGCCTGTAGAAATTTTAATGTATGCAGCGAAAGAACAAAAAAAGCCTTTTGAATAGCTAGTTTCATACCACATTCAATGCGTGTTGAATTTATAAGATTTCCATCATTCCCTGTGATAAAGTATTCTTTTTTCAGTGATTGACAAACATTACACTTTTAGTTTGAGGATGAAATCAACTTACTTCCTGTCTTATTCAAGTTCTCTGAAATAGCTGTGGCTCACAGAGGTGTGGATCACCAGAGTGGCTCTTCAGTATGCAAATTAACATATTGATTTTCATTGGATTTCATCTGGGCTATTGCAGAGATCGAGGCAGAGGCAATGAATATGAATGATTTCAGATTTCTGAATTGAACATTTTGCGAAATGCTGTTAACTTGGAGCATTCTCTATATAAGCCCCAGTGAATTTTCTTATTCTATAATGTGAATTGCCAGGTGAGACCAAGCAGGTTGTATTTCTGGCATATATATGCGATTTCTTCTTGGACATACATTGATCAAATTCAGTGGTGGTGCAGCGAAAAATGCAGACAGTAAAAGTGACTCAGTATTCAAATGGAAGAAAACATTTTACCTTCACTGTCTCATCCTAACCCTGCAGGGAAATTCAGGAGCAGCTCCATTCAAACACACACAGAATGCATTTTGATACAATCGATCACAGCATGATATGGAAACCGCACGAGGGGTAGGAAGGCAGGTGAGGAACATCAAAACAGTTTTTAAAGATCACAGGCGGCGACCTCCTAAATATCAGCACAATGCACATAAACTGGGGCTGCAGGAGGCCTGAGATGATGAGTGGAGGAAAGGTCACATCCTGGCTCTTCTGTATCTCAATGGCAGTATAGAGGTAGATATTTCAGAGTAGTGGCCACAATAATCTTTCTGTTAGTTCTTATAAGAGCACCTTTTACCTCACATCAACAACAATTACAAGCTCTTTGGAGGCTATATCCAGTAAACTACCTACACAGGCTTATAGATATATTAAGCTCATGTACTGAGAGCAATGTATTTTGCAGTTTCTCAACATGCAAATTTTATAGCCATTGTCATGCTATTGTATCCAAGAAACAAATCTGTAAGTGTTGTTACGTTGGAACAACAGCACTTTATCTATAGCATTAATGTACCAAATAATCCCTAACATGACATGTCAAGAGTATAATAATCTGTGGAAATTTTAAATGTTGTCCTGTACATTCTGATGCTCCAGAAAGAAAAAAAACAAAACATACCTCTCGCAAGCCCACACTGTATGCCACCAAAACATCACTCCCTGGTGGATAGTGTAGCCTGAGGCTGATATGCATGACTGCAGATCTATCCTTCACTCATAAGGAGGAGCAGGTGGTTTGGATGAGGTTGAATCTTTTGGCTGGATCCAATAATGAGGATGTGCTTCTGACAGCTGAGCAGGCTCATGGTGAGCAGGGAGAGAAACAGCATCACTCCCTGCCAGAATACTGACTCCATATTAGGCCTATTGCTCAAACGCAACCTGTGTTCTTTTTGCAAATAGAAATAGTAGTAACAGATTATTTTGATGGAGGAGAACAAATTCAAAAGGAAATGCAACAAATTTGTTTTTTTACTGGCACACTGTTTTGGATGGACCGCAGAAAAAATATAGCAATAACTGGTGGGGGCGTTGCTGAATAGCACTGGCTAATGCATATTTAAAAATCAGAGAACATGGTGAAGATGAAAATCATTTTTACTGTAATCATATGTTTCAAAAAGCTGTATAATGTGTGGTTTCTGCTTCAATCAACAATTTGATGAGCACATATTTGAAAAGTAACTTCATAAACTAAGTTAAGAAAGAGCATACTGTATTGTACTGGAGCATTTTCTCTTTACGAGACCATCCAAAGTTAATTGACAGTTATTTTCCGGCCGTTCACTTGCACACTATCTTTGTTGATACAGTTATGTCCTCTTTTATCTTTTGTTTGTGTTTGCAAATAATGAGCACAATTATCTTTGAAACATCTGTAATAATGATGATGTTGATGTACAATTTTCAAACAGGATTGAAGGAACAAGCTGTTACTGGAAATCAATAATACAAGAAAGCAAGTAAGAAAGGAAGTATCTATGTGAAGGGCAAAGCTTGTAATTTATGCATATGGGTTTAGAGCATATTATAGGTCCACAAAAGCAAAAATAGTTTCATATTAGCATACAAAATTATAATACAAATTCACAACTTCAGTGCAACAGAAATGCAGTGGTAATTCCCAGGGATCCTCTAAGTGTCTCAACATCACCACAACATTGGAAATTTTTGTCCAAATCTGCCATATTACACAAATCCTTCAAATGTCTCTAGATTTCATCTTTAGGCTTAAATGACCATTTCAGGGTGAGAGTTCTGTTGCAAGACAGTGATTCCTGTATGTTTTATGTGCACTATAGGCTGGTTATCTCTTTATGTAGATCTATATGGAAACACATTTAAAAAAAAAAATTAAAAAAAAATAAGGTGCAGCACGTACAATTGATTAGGCTGTCTGAGGCTTATACAGCATATAAAAGCATATAGCAGAATGACTGCATGTCCTGATGAATTTCATGCAGGACAGAAAACTTGACAATTTAACTTGTTTCAAGCTCTTTTCTTATACTGCCCTATTTCCTGCCCTGACTATTTGTGCGTGTGCAGCAGTTTTCCTCTCGTAGTCTAGATCTTTACAAATTTGTCAGTGACTATGTTGATAAAGCTAGTGAGAGTGAATTAGCAATGAAAATAGCTGATGATTGTTTATAATATGTTTATGTACCTTAGGAAGAATTTTTGCCATTATTATTACATTCCAAGGGATGTGTGCCAGATGCCCACAGCACCTATTCAGTTTCCACTTATGGTCTGTGCTCAGTGAAACTCTCACTGTGCATTGGTTTTCCATAATTACTAATGCGATTACTATAATAATGGATGTTGAAGAAGAGTTTGTTGCCAGTGAACTTGCAAGGAAGTAGAATGCAGAACTTAAAATTGAGCTTGGATAATTTGGGCAATTCTGAGCAGATCAAACTAAGAGATATGATTTGAAACCTCCAATCAGAGGGAAAACTTAATATATGCAACGGTAGATCAGCCTCAGCTGAAAATGCCTAGCACTCAGTCTTCTGAAAACATTGGCACTGCATTGAGCCCATTAGGCAATCTCAGGCAGCACAACTGCAAGGGTAGCTTTGATTGCTTTTTCCACCTTTCTATTATGAAATTTATTCTAAATAATACTGAGGTGGATGTTAGTGGACAGTGTGTCACCGTGTGTGCCACAGTGGTGATTCTGCATCCTGGACTAATATGTTTTCCCATAGCTTGTTTGTATGCTCTGAGCTTATGCCTCTTAACCTTTCCTCTCTTCCAGGCTCCCTGGTGGTCACTAAAGGCCCAGCCTTCCACTCAGGATATGCACGCTTGGTCTGGGGACGGCAGCTGCAGAGTGTCACTGGGAAACTTCACAGCTCTGCCTCAAGGCACTCGATTTTCACTCAAATGGTCAAACTGGCTTGGTGCCTGCTTGCAGTTTTTGATGGCAGGTTTAATGTGTCTTGGTCTTTTTACCTCTCAGTAAGTAAATGTTGCTTCTGGGCGCTGGTGTGGAGGGTCTTTAGTTCACCTTTATGCACTGAGAAATCTGGTAAAACCATAGCCTATATAACAACTGAAGATCAAATCAAACACATGTATATGTACATACCAGTGGGCATATGTTTTAATGTAACTGCATGAGGATATCAGTCATTTAATGTAGGATACCATCATCTTACACTGCTGCTGTCATATGCCCAGGAGTACTAGCCTCAATTAGTGTGACTTTGTATGTCGCGCCTCTACAACGCTCTCTTGTGGAGACTGCGTGCGCAACAGCCAGAGGGCTGCGTGACGCGCCGGGGTGGAGCTGAGTTCAGACACGCTGAACCAGCTCTGACTATGTGGTCACATATGGAGTTGTTGCAAAGGATGCCACCAAAGCAAAACCATCGGCCTTTCAACTTGCATGTCAGTAGGGATAAATTCACCTGACATTTTTGTTCATTTGGAGGAGCGCTTTTAAAATACAAAATACCAGCTGTTGCGGATTTTTGTGAGTTGAATATTTCTGTGTTTTTACAGTTTGCTTTCCAGGCACGCATATATTATTTTCAGTGTTTGCGTGAGGTTTTTTTTTTTTTTTTTTTTTTTTGTAACATCCTGGCCACCACTGGACCTGTTGTGAAATGTGATGAGCCACGCTTGAATGCAGCTTGAACAGCCTACAATTTGTCCGGACTTATTGGAATGAGAGCGCAGCGGGGCTGATCACAGTATGCCCAGCACACTCTTTTCTTTTGGAGAAGAACTTTAAAGTCCTCTTTATGGAGTTTCAAAATGACATATTCTAACTTGATGAACGAAAGCGATGGGATCTATTTCGCCGAAACTTTTAATTTATCTCTCCTGGAGCAAGTATTTTCAAACAGCAGCAACACGACCTGCACGAACTTCACGATGGACTCGCAGGTTGTCGGGGTTGGGGTCTTTCTTAGCGTTTTTATTTTGGTGGCAATTGTGGGGAACATCTTGGTAATCCTCTCTGTGGTGTGCAATAAACATTTGCAGACTGTGACCAACTTTTTCATCGTCAACTTAGCCATGGCAGATTTGTTACTGAGCATTATTGTGCTGCCGTTTTCTGCTTCTTTGGAGGTCCTGGGATGCTGGGTGTTCGGACGGGTGTTTTGTAACATCTGGGCAGCTGTGGATGTGCTGTGCTGCACTGCATCCATCCTCAGCTTGTGCATCATCTCCATCGACAGGTACATAGGTGTGAAATACTGCCTTAAGTACCCCAGCATTATGACAGAGAGGAAGGCAGGAGTCATTTTAGTTATAGTATGGTTATCCTCCATGGTCATCTCTGTTGGACCGTTGCTGGGATGGAAGGAACCGCCGCCTTTGGACGAGAGCATCTGCAGAATCACAGAGGAGCCGGGCTACGCTCTCTTCTCCTCACTCTTTTCTTTCTACCTCCCGCTCTTAGTCATTCTGATCATGTATTTCAGGGTCTATGTGGTGGCCCGCAGGACTACAAAGAGCCTGGAAGCAGGCGTCAAACGAGAGAGAAGTAAGTCGATGGAAGTGGTGCTCAGGATACACTGTCGCAGCGTGCTGGAAGATGCGCGTCCTGCCAGCGCAAAAAGCAGCAAAACCCACCCGTTCCGAAGTTCTCTGTCAGTGCGCTTGATGAAGTTCTCCAGGGAGAAAAAGGCTGCTAAAACCCTGGCGATTGTTGTTGGAATGTTCATCGTGTGTTGGCTTCCCTTCTTCTTCTTTCTACCGCTGGGTATGTCTCAATACTTAACACTTTATGTCACATTTATGTAGACCATAAGATGCGCTGCAGTGCGCCTTGTGGATGGCCTGGTGTCCCTGTAGGTCGAAACTGGCAATCTGAAATGACATCAGTCTAAACTGATTTGAAACTGTTTAACATGATAATATGGATGGCTTTCAGGTAGCCCAAATGAATCCCCATGCAAACGTATTAGACGGTGATAATGTGTAATTTAAGTGTTAAAGTCTTGAAAGAGACATTTCGTCTACGTATTCTATTTTCGTTCTAATTATATCTCTTTTTGATTCGAGTTTTACTCTGACTCATGGAATCAAATATAACCTGAATAATCAATGCACTTGCGTCACTGAGAATTGATGAGAACTCATTTGGCCTGTAGCTCACTGGTGAAAATGGTTGTAGTGGCTATGAGACAAACAGACGTGGGTTTGTTTAATCAATGGACACATTTTGATGCCAAAACTGCAATCTGTCAAAATACTTGTTATATTTATATTCAGATAATAACATACTAGTTTATAGATAAAAACAACTGCCAACTCAGCAGCCACTACAACAGCTACACTGGAAAATAAGTCAATGCACACGAAATATTATATTCCAAAACACTGTGTATGTCAAAAAGCAAGAAGTAGTGTATTTACAAAAAATAAGATATTTTTCTGAAAAGATGTTACCCTCAAAAAACAACTATTTTATCACAAAGGGTTATATCATGACTTACTGTTGTACTGAAATCATGTCTCAGAATAGTGATAGAAGTGATAGAATAGAACAGTCCAAATAGATTAATTATTATTCTTAGTTCTAATTCTAAGTAATGAATACTCTAATAATCACAGCCATCACCACTTCCACAGTGTCCCATGCATCAGCCTCCAGCAGACAACCTGTTGCAGTACAAAAGTGATTTGAAGTGTTACATCATGGTATAAATTCATGACAAGTGCGCTGTATTTGCTTGTTTTAGGTGAGCAAATAGACTCACTTTGTTATTGCATTCATCGTCTGTACATTTTTGGAAGTGAGGGGCCACTGCTAAATGAAACAGCGCATTATCCATGTACTCTGCACTAGAGCGTGGAGTGATAAAAAATGATTGAGATAGATAGGAGACGAATGTCGCTGTAAATGTTGAGCTTATTGCAAAGCAGAATGATTGGACATAATATCCTGTATGATGAGATATGCAAGATGATATCAGACACCGTGAAGGAGAGAGTCATTCTTTAATCAGTACAGATAACAGGACCGCAAAGACTCTTCTGTGGGGAGGGCTCTTGTGACTCATTATGGCTTTACATAGATTAAACATAATGATGAATAAATGCACACCATGCACACACACGCACGCACGCAC
The DNA here is from genome assembly GCA_900302555.1 of Myripristis jacobus. Lineage (NCBI taxonomy): Eukaryota > Metazoa > Chordata > Actinopteri > Holocentriformes > Holocentridae > Myripristis > Myripristis jacobus. The sequence continues at coordinate 26,996 of OMLB01054821.1, forward strand.
ACACACACACACACACACACACACACACACACACACACACACACACACACACACACACACACACACACACACACACAGACACACTACTGTGGGGTTCATGAATTTTTATTTTGCATATGATTCATAAAATGGAGTGCAAAAGTTATTAAGAACAAAATGCCAATATTTTATCAGGAGTAGCACTCCCAGTACTCTCATTGTTGTTGCCTCTCCAGACTTTAAGAACAGAATATTAGAATAGACCCGCCAGGTAGATAAAACATGCATGATGTGAAATGGATGATAGTGACTCCATTCAAATGAGTGGGAGAAGGGCAAAACACAGCACATGATAATCAAAAAGCTATGAAATAATGTTGGCTAACAAATAAACAAAGTGACACCACATGCGTTTGGAGTAACCAGGGAAAACACAACAGCTGAGAGTGCTTTCCAATTTGAGTATTGTTAGGGTCAAGGACAGTCCAGCAACAACACTGATGCACATTCACAGTTGAAGCTCTGTTTGCGTATTGATTAATTCAAAACAATTTGGATTTTGCCCTTTGTATTGATTGCAAAGTTATAAAGAGACCAAATCCTCTCCTTAAATTTCCCAAATAAGCTGTACCTTTAACACTAGCGCCGCATGGTTTGACACACACGCCTCCAGCATAACTCTAAGTAAATTGTGCCAAGTTCCTACTCCCCACTGTTATTGTACAGACATGGAGGAAGCCTGTGTGATAACAATGACTGCTAAGACAGCACACTCATAAAGAGGCAGGAAGGTAGCAGTCCCTGACCATTGATTTCTGACCATTGTTTGACCAGCCCAGTGTGACCCACTGCACCTATTCTTCCCCACAGTTCTCTGGCCTAATTACCACAATAATTAACTAACATTAAAGAGCTGGTGTTTTTCCAGCTTTCTTCTCACTCAAGTCACAACAACATGTCCAAAAAAATCAGGAGGTGGAAAGGAAAGGGTGAGGCAGCGATGGCTCCAGTCCACACGCTCCAGGCAATGCCCTGTTTAAAAAAAAATAACACAGTAAATGTTTTTTTCTTGATTCATTTGTGAATCACAAAGAAATGGTGATAATTTCAAAAGAGAGCATTTAACTAAAGCTTTTGTGCTTGGAGATT